>JAAGKR010003901.1:57005-64505 GCA_011419295.1 Clarias macrocephalus | reverse complement strand
GCGTTTCACAATACGACATTTCAGCGAGACACGTCAGTGCGGCAGTTTGGAACGTTTTCTTAAAAAGAAGGAAATAAACCGACGAGCTCAGCAACAGCACGAGTCCTGGAACTGGATGAGTGCAGGATTCTGTCCAATTTCTGTCTCTCTTTGTCTACTTTTGTCCCCCCGCCTTGTCTTTCGCTGTATCTGTCCATCATTTCCGTGTCTTCGTCCCATCTCTCCTTTTGTCTCGGTCCTTTTCAGCCTCGTATCCATATCCGCATCTATTTCCGTCTCTTCCGCTCACTGTCTGTCTTTCTACGTCTTCTTCTCCACCTTCTCTATTAATGTCTCGGTTTCAGTCTCTCCGTCCTCCTCCCTCTCCCTCTTTCCAGACACAGGTCCTTCATGTGCTCTTTTCGTCTCTCTCTTTTCTTTCGGGTCGTGCTTTATGTAGTCAGAATAAACCTGCAGCAGAATACGAAACAATTTTTTTTTTTTCCGCCGAGACATTTTCTGTTGCACGAATAAACATGATTTAATAAAAACACCTGTGCTCGTGAGATAAAACGCCGATTTAACCAGACATATTAATAAAGAAAGGATCTAAGTGACTGGGCATCACGTTATCTCAGAAAACACACACACACAGACTGAAATCCTGGATGTGTAGAAATTCGGTTAAGACCGCAGATAAATGATTAATGCCCTTCCTTTTCTTACTTTCACGTACAAACTGCCTGTAGATCGTTTTTTTCTTCTTCTTCTTCTTCTTCTTTTTTTTCTCACGCCCTGCTGGCACCGCGAGCGCAACACCGAGTTTCAGTATGAGTAGGAGCTTTTCTTGTTGCTTTTTTTTATTTTTTTTTTATCTGATTTCCGAGCCTGAGAGGATTTTTGTTCTAGACGTGACTCACCGTCACACGCTTCTCCATCTGCTCTGTGCTCCGTCTGTCTCGCTATGAGCTCTGAGAGAGAGAGAGAGAGAGAAAGAGCGAGATCTGCTGTTCCTGCTCGCCGTTAGGTTCTTTTACTACGTTTCACGTGAGACGCCTCCTGACAGGAGCAGGAGGATGTGAGGACACATCTGGATGGAGGGACGGAAATAATACATTCAAAATCGTGACGTTAATACTAACAGAACTTGCCGTTTAATTATTCTAAGTATTTTCAGTTTAAGTTAAGTTAATATTAATATACGTGAGCGAGTCCAAGAGAGCTAAACCTGCTGTGCTCCCCGGGTGGGCGGGGCATAATGCTTCCCTGGGTGTCAATCATAGTCGCACTAGACGGATCTGTGAAACCGGTTCGAGCACAGATAACAGAAAAGAGAATAATAAATGCACGTTGTATCCATACCTCCATCTCCCTCTTTCTGTGTTTCATGTTGAGAAACACGCCGCAGCAAACACCTACATGTCAAACAAACATGCTCCGTCTCTCTCTGTCTTCCTGTCTCCCTCTCTATCGCTCCATCTCTCTTCCTATTCGGTCTCCATGTGAGATTTGAGACGTGCTAACGGGTTCACGGTCAGGTCACACGAGTCTGTGAGATTTGTCACGTCTGTTATCAGTCATACGCATCATCTAAATTCATCATCATCATCATCATCATCATTATTATTATTATTAAAATCGACCAGACCCTTCACTTGTAGGCGTACGCCACTCGAACAGGTGCTCATGTTGTTGCCTATTAGAGCTCAGAGCTCAGACATGGTGAACAGTAGAGGTAGCACACACACACACACACACACACACACACACACACACTAAAACAGGTCTGTCTGTCTGTCTGTTCTGGATTTCTGTTTTTTTTTTTTTTCTTTTTTTGGAAGGTGTTGGCGTTCAGAGGTTCTCAGACACCTGATTGCCAGAAAAGGTATAATTACGCTTCAGTGTCACGAACCGCAAACAGTCGCTGAGTCGCGCGCTGACTCACACGCTAACCCGTTTCACCCTGCCAGGGACGAAGACGAAGACGAGGAGGAGGAGGAGGAGGAGGAGGAGGTCGGCCCGGCGACGCTACACGCTGATCGTCGCAGTAACGTCTCGATGTGTCTGATTTACAAAGAACGTTCCTACACCTGAGCAGACCGACGTCTACACACTCGATCGTTCATTCTCTCTCTCTCTCTCTCTCACACCCACACACACACCTGCGTCTTTGTGTACCGGTTCATGACGTCGTTAGAATCTTTTAAAAAGGACATTGTCATACAGCATAGTTTATTTGTTTATTACTGTGTATAATTCTCTCGTCATGTCTTCGGCGCTGACGCCGTGTTCCTGGCGCTTGGATGAGTTTTATTATCTCTCGAAATGTGAAATGAAAACCTGAACGTTTTTACCTTATTTCTTTTTGCTTTATTATGCGCAGTGTAAAACCAAACCAAATATCCAATCCACCAGAAGTATCTCGCTCTGATTCTGAGAATGGAATGAGGTGGAAACGTTTTCTCTCTCTCCCTCAACTCTTTCCAAAACACGGAATTTTTCAGTCGAAAGTTTGTGCACCCCTTCTAACTCCATGGTCTTTCCTGATTTTTATTTCTTTCAACAATGCTGAAGGCGTTTATCCAAAACTCACAATCATCTCCTCTGAACAGGTGATATTGAGATGTATATCTGCTCCGTCTGCTCTGTGAAGGCTCATAACGGCTCTAATCTGAGGTGCTGGTTGAGGTTAATTGGTGATTTCTGAGGCTGGTGACTCTAAATGAGCTTCTCCTCTGCAGCAGTAAGTTTTGGTCTCGCTTTCCTGGGAAGATCTTCATGAGGGACAGTTTCATCCTGGAGCTTGATGGGTTTTACAAACGCGCTCGACACGATACTGTTCTTGTAAGACCTGTTCGAGAAAAGCTGACCTTCACGTCTTAAAAAAAAGAAAAGCAACTGACTGTTGTTGTTGTTGTTTTTGATACTGCCATTTTGTCTCCGGAGAGCTCGGTAGACGTTGGGTAACGGACCCTTACATCCTCTTTTAGGAATTCTTCTTGTTCTTTAGGAAAATTGGAACATGTTCAAAAATATTCGTAGACTTTCCGTTAACGCTTCATGTTATTTGTTATGGTTACATTATCAATTCTTTATCATAACAGGATTGTTCAGTTCTTTGACGGCTCGCTATCGACGCTTTGTTATTGCCGCAAATTCGGCTCGGTTGAACGGGGGGGTATTAATATCTAATTCCGCTTTGAAATCTGCGGTGTTGTTCTTGAATGTGGCAAATAAACCACCACAAGACAAAAAGCATTGAATTAGGGGGTGTGTCCAAACTTTTTGACTGGTACCGTGGGCTTCAGCGTGGCATGGTGGCATAGCGGTAAGCGTTGTCGCCTTGCTACAGAGCATGAGTAGCGCACACACACCTCGATATCAACTGCCCAAAAGAGATTACTGCATATTTTGGACGCATTGTTTTACAACGGCGAAAGAAATAAAAATCAACGGAATTATAAAGAAGGGGTGTGCAAACTTTTGATTGGTTGAGTGTAAATGTTTTAATACCGTATCGTTATTCTTTGTCATTTCTCTGGATGACAAATAAAATACGCCCTTCTTCTTCTTCTTCTTCTTTTTTTTTTGACACAAAATGACATAAAATATGGAAGATATAAAAAAAAAAAAGAAAAACTCTATCTGTGTTCCAAGAACTGAAATAATATTACTCTTAGGTTACCTAGTTAGCGAGAACACTTCTACAGTATTTCATCATCACGCGTTCAGGTCAGCTTGACCTTTGAATCTTTGAAAGGAAAAAAAAAAGTGTTTACAGTAAAAAAAATAAAAAAAACTTTAATGTTGGAATAAATGCACTCGGACTAAAAGTCTGAAGTGGGTCACGCTGACCTGAGTGGAGTGTAAGGGTTTAAAACCACACACACACACACACACACACACTCGCGCTCGGTCTGCGCCGGCTCCTTTTGCTCAGCCGCTCTCACCGCTGTGACGCTCAGAACATGTTTCTCCTTTTCTGAATCGGTTTCGTGCACACGGGATGTTGCTTCGAATATCCTGAAACAAATGCGACACTTTATGCTTCGGGTTTCAGCTAATAATTCATTCCGCTAACAGATTTATCGCGCTTTGCATCCTGAAGGCGACAGTGCGTCGCCGTTGCGAGCTTTGCCTCAGTTTTCTCTCCGTCAGTTTCCTGTGCTTCAATTCGCCAAAGGTCAAACCTCGGTGAACTTCGAGTTACTTGATTACGTAATGCATGCTAATAGGTAGCTTAGCGTCGTTCCCACCGCGCGTCTGAGTCATCGCGGCAGCCGTGTTATCACTGTACTCCAGCGCGAATCTCAACTTCCTGTGTGCAGTTTCGCTCTGTTAGCAGGGTTTCGCTTTTGCACGTAGTTTCTGACTGAATCCGGGAGCACGGTCAGGTTACTGTGATAGGGGCGCGCTCTTACTGTAACTCCCCCACCACGGCCTTCCCGCCAGCCGCGAGGCTCGGCAGCACCGGGGACCTGTGTTGCATAAGTGTCTCGGGAGAAACTCGCTAACGTGTGTCCAACACCTCGCTCACAGTGACTAATCATGGAATTTATCGAATCAGCACGATCGTGTGCACAGAGACGCGGGTTACGTTAAGAAACTGCATCATCACTGGATCGTAGCGACTGCTTACTGGAAACAATGGTGGTCAGTAATGAGTGCTTAGCGATTAGTTATTATTAGATGCTGGGAACAGTGGTGATCAGTGATTAGAGACCAGGCGCCGTCGTCTGCAGTGGTGAGGCTTTGAACAGTCGCAAAGCAAAAATAAGGTTCATGAAAATATATAGAAATAAAAAAACACTGTTAAACGCAGCAATGAAGTCTAGCTGCAACTGGGAGTGTTTAAAAAAGTATTTATAGTCTATAGGGTGTATCGAGTGTATCGAGTGTATTGCGTGTGTAGAGTGTAGAGTATATAGATTGTATCAAGTGTATGGATGTATAGAGTGTAGAGTACATCAAGTATATCGAGCGTAGAGTGTATAGAGTGTATCAAGTGTAGAAAGTGTGTAAAGTGTACAAAATGTATGTAGTATATAGAGTGTGCAAAGTGCACCAAGTGTTTCGAGTGTAGAGTGTATAAAGTGTATTGAGTGTATTAATTGTATTAAGTGTATTGTGTGTATCGAGTGTAGAGTGTATCAAGTGTATTGAGAGTATAGAGCGTATCAAGTGTATAAAGTGTGTAAAGTGTACAAAATGTAAGTAGTGTATAGTGTGCAAAGTGCATCAAGTGTATCGAGTGTATAAAGTGTATCGAGTGTATAAAGTGTATCGAGTATATAAAGTGTATTGAGTGTATTAAGTGTATCAAGTGTATAAAATGTATAGAGTGTAAAGTGAATCAAGTGTATAGAGTGTATTGAGAGTATAGAGTGTATCGAGTGTATACGGTGTATCAAGTGTAGAGTGTATCAAGTGTATTGCGTATATTAAGTGTATATGGTGTATCGAGTGTACAGGGTGTGTCGAGTGTATAGGGTGTATCGAGTGTATAGGGTGTATCAAGTGTACAGAGTATATTTAGTGTACAGTATAGAGTGTATTGAGTGTAGAGTATATCAAGTGTATTGAGTGTATTGAGTGTATCGAGTGTATTTTAAGTGTATGGAGTGTATGGAGTGTATTGAGTACTTCAAGTGTATAGAGTGTATCAAGTTTTTCGAGTGTATAAGGTGTATCGAGTTTATATGGTGAATAAAGTGTATATGGTGAATAGGGTGTATCGAGTGCTTCAAGGTTATAGAGTGTATCAAGTGTACTGTATAGTGTATCAAGTATAGAGTGTATTTTAAGTGTATAGAGTGTATCAAGTGTCTAGAGTGTATCAAGTGTATAGGGTGTATCGAGTGCTTCAAGTGTATAGAGTGTATCAAATGTACTGTATAGTGTATCAAGTATACAGAGTGTATTTTAAGTGTATAGAGTGTATCAAGTGTCTAGAGTGTATCAAGTGTATAGGGTGTATCGAGTGCTTCAAGTGTATAGAGTGTATCAAGGTGTATCGAGTGTATATGGTGAATAGAGTGTATCGAGTGTATAGGGTGTATCAAGTGTATAGCGTGTATGCAGTGTATAGGGTGTATGCAGTGTATAGGGTGTATAGGGTGTATTGAGTGTATCGAGTGTATATTGTGAATAGGTTGTATCAAGTGTATGGTGTATCAAGTGTATAGCGTATATGCAGTGTATAGGGTGTATACGGTGTATGGAGTGTATAGGGTGTATCAAGTGTATGGAGTGTATAGAGTATATAAGGTCTATCGAGTGTATAGGTTGTATCGAGTGTATATGGTGAATAGGGTGTATCGAGTGTATAGAGTGTATCGAGTGTATAGGCTGAATAAGGTGTATAGAGTGTATAGGGAGTATTGAGTGTATCGAGTGTATCAAGTGTACTATAGAGTATATAAGGTCTACCGAGTGTATAGGGTGTATCGAGTGTATATTGTGAATAGGTTGTATCGAGTGTATATGGTGAATAGAGTGTATAGGGTGTATCGAGTGTATAGGGTGTATCGAGTGTATAGGGTGTATCGAGTGTATAGGGTGTATCGAGTGTATAGGGTGTATTGAGTGTATAGGGTGTATCGAGTGTATAGGGTGTATCAAGTGTATAGGGTGAATAAGGTGTATAGAGTGTATATGGTGAATAGAGTGTATAGGGTGTATCGAGTGTATATTGAGAATAGGTTGTATCGAGTGTATATGGTGAATAGGGTGTATCGCGTGTATAGGGTGAATAGGGTTTATAGAATTTATAGGAGTGTGTAGGGTTTATCGAGTGTATAGGGTGTATCGTGTTAATCGTGTGTATCGAGTGTATTCGAGTGTATCGAATATATCGAGTGTGCGTCTGTGATGCGCATGCACCCAAATCTAAAATCGCTCCACGCTCACTCCGAAGCTCACTAGCTAGACGGCCTCCCCTTCTGCAGGTGTGCGAAGGAGCGGGCCGTGGAATTAGGCACGGTTGGTGAGCTGTCTCCCTTAATGATCCCGGGCTTCTCCCTGCGCTGTAAAACACAGCAGGGAGTGTAGCTCAGGGTCTGAGGACTTTTGTAAGTGGAGAGTGCGACATGCACAAGAACACGAAAGAGCGGCATGTGAGTGGGGCAATGGAACAAGCCCCAGGGACTTCAAAGAGGCGAGTACGCCTTTGATATAGTATATTGAGTGTATATCGTATACAGTGTATATAGTATATTGAGTGTATATCGTATACAGTGTATATAGTATATTGAGTGTATATCGTATACAGAGTGTATATAGTATATTGAGTGTATATCGTATACAGAGTGTATATCGTATATTACATGTATATTGAGTGTATACCGTATACAGAGTGTACAGAGTGTATATAGTATATTGAGTGTATATCGTATATTACGTGTATATCGTATACAGAGTGTACAGAGTGTATATAGTATATTAAGTGTATATCGTATAAATAGTCTATATCGTATATTACGTGTATATCGTATATTGAGTGTATATCGTATACAGAGTGTA
>JAAGKR010003901.1:36711-56985 GCA_011419295.1 Clarias macrocephalus | reverse complement strand
GTATATTGAGTGAATATCGTATACAGAGTGTATATACTATATTGAGTGAATATCGTATACAGAGTGTATATAGTATATTGAGTGAATATCGTATAGAGTGTATATAGTATAGTGAGTGAATATCGTATACAGAGTGTATATAGTATATTAAGTGAATATCGTATACAAAGTGTATATAGTATATTGAGTGAATATCGTATACAGAGTGTATATAGTTTATTAAGTGTATATCGTATACAGAGTGTATATAGTCTATTGAGTTAATATCGTATATAGAGTGTATATAGTATATTGAGTGAATATCATATACAGTGTATATAGTATATTGAGTGTATATCGTATACAGAGTGTATATCGTATATTACATGTATATTGAGTGTATACCGTATACAGAGTGTAGAGTGTATATAGTATATTGAGTGTATATCGTATATTACGTGTATATCGTATACAGAGTGTACAGAGTGTATATAGTATATTAAGTGTATATCGTATAAATAGTCTATATCGTATATTACGTGTATATCGTATATTGAGTGTATATCGTATACAGAGTGTACAGAGTGTATATCGTATACAGAATGTACATCGTATATTGAGTGAATATCGTATACAGAGTGTATATCGTATACAGAGTGTATATAGTATATTGAGTGAATATCGTATACAGAGTGTATATAGTATATTGAGTGAATATCGTATACAGAGTGTATATAGTATATTGAGTGAATATCGTATAGAGTGTATATAGTATAGTGAGTGAATATCGTATACAGAGTGTATATAGTTTATTAAGTGTATATCGTATACAGAGTGTATATAGTCTATTGAGTTAATATCGTATACAGAGTGTATATAGTTTATTAAGTGTATATCGTATACAGAGTGTATATAGTCTATTGAGTTAATATCGTATATAGAGTGTATATAGTATATTGAGTGAATATCATATACAGTGTATATAGTATATTGAGTGTATATCGTATACAGAGTGTATATCGTATATTACATGTATATTGAGTGTATACCGTATACAGAGTGTAGAGTGTATATAGTATATTGAGTGTATATCGTATATTACGTGTATATCGTATACAGAGTGTACAGAGTGTATATAGTATATTAAGTGTATATCGTATAAATAGTCTATATCGTATATTACGTGTATATCGTATATTGAGTGTATATCGTATACAGAGTGTACAGAGTGTATATCGTATACAGAATGTACATCGTATATTGAGTGAATATCGTATACAGAGTGTATATAGTATATTGAGTGAATATCGTATACAGTGTATATAGTATATTGAGTGAATATCGTATAGAGTATATAGTATAGTGAGTGAATATCGTATACAGAGTGTATATAGTATATTAAGTGAATATCGTATACAAAGTGTATATCGTATACAGAGTGTATATAGTATATTGAGTGAATATCGTATACAGAGTGTATATAGTATATTGAGTGAATATCGTATACAGAGTGTATATAGTATATTGAGTGAATATCGTATACAGAGTGTATATAGTTTATTAAGTGTATATCGTATACAGAGTGTATATAGTCTATTGAGTTAATATCGTATACAGAGTATATATAGTATATTGAGTGAATATTGTATACAGAGTGTATATAGTATATTGAGTGAATATCGTATACAAAGTGTATATAGTATATTGAGTGTATATCGTATACAGAGTGTATATAGTATATTGAGTGTATATCGTATACAGAGTGTATATAGTATATTGAGTGTATATCGTATACAGAGTGTATATCGTATACAGAGTGTACTGTACAGTATATCGTGTCCCGATGTCTCACCTGTCTGAGTAAAGCTGATTGGCCGCCCGCAGCTGGTCCACCTGATCCCGTGAGCTCTGCAGCTGCTCTCTGCTCCCTCGTTCTCTCTCCAGCTCTCTCTCCACCTCCCTCAGGCGCTCCTGCAGCCGCTGGAACTCGTGCAGGATCAGGTAGCTCACTCCGCAGTAACGGCAGGTCGTCTCCTCCTGCTCCATCTCAACACACACACACACACACATTCGGTTTTTCTGCTCTTCAGGGCTCTATTACATCACACCGTGAGTGAAAAATGAGCGGTTTAGTTTCTCATGTACATCAGAGGGACGGTGAGAGCTCCCAGATGACTCGCTTTAATGAACCACACTAAACTGAAGCGGTGGCGTGATAGCGGCCTGCTCGGCGTGACTGAAGCCTGGCACGCTCCGGTACTGTGATTCAAAGCCAGAGGCGTCAGCCGTGGTGATTACCGCTAACACTGGCCACGCCTACAAGGCCTTTCAATCAGAGAGCTGGCAAAAAAACAAAAAAAAAGGGCACAACTTTATCCTTTTATCAAACGAGACAGAAGCTGGATGAGATTTTCTTGTTTAGAAGCAACAACTCCGGCATCACTCACACGGCACGTCTAAACCGTCACAAATCTGAATCTGGAAAAAGACATTGACTGATAAGCGATGAGTGATGCTCGCAGTGAAGCTAAAACAGTGTGAATTTCATCTCGGGCTCAACTTCCTCTCTGCAGTTTCGCTCTTTTAGCAGAGTTTCGCTTTTAGAAGCAGTTTCTGACTGAATCCAGCTGACTCTCGCTCTGCATTATCACTCGTACAAGAAAAAAAAAAAAGAGACGATAAGGATGAATCAAACGCTTTCTCGAAACGAGGTTTCGATCTTCAATCCTGACTCAGGAATTAGCATCAGCTCTAAACACCGCTAAGTCCCTGTGCATTAAAGCTGTATTCAGACAGGATGAGTTTGTTTGATCAGTGTCCCTCTGGGCGTTTTTTGTTTAGCAGGAAGCGCTCGTTTTCATCATATCCCACTGGAACCAGTGCAAAGCCGAGTACTGGTCAGGTTTAAACCACAGAAAGAACGCGAGCCCTATTCAGACGGCATTATGTTCCGCCAGGTTCAAAGAGAAAATGTATTTCCTATTGATCCGCGATGAAATCTGCAATCGCCTCCTTCGGCGGAAAAAATTACGACAAACAACGCTTCGTGAAACGTAGAAGGATGGAATCTCAAAATATAAAGCCATGCCTGACACACACATTCAGACACTTTTCATGTGAGCGCGGTCCACATTACTCTACGAGACATGACTCATACCGGTTGCGTAACGAGTCTGGCGCTTTTTATCACTTAAATCTGATGCACTTGGTAACCAGCTTCTGTTTTCTCATCATTTAACGTCGCTGTCTAGCGTCTGAGTGTTGTTGATCTGCCAGTGCAGCGGTCATATTTCATGCTGAATCCAGTGTGTCGAGCACTTTTACGCTTACGAACGTGATGAGCCTCGCGCTAACTGTAGACGCCATGACCGTGCATCCGTTTGCGGGAGTGAACCAGCAGCCCGGCCTTTGCGGCAAGGACAGAAAACTTGAAGAATAAAAGGATGAGGTGCAGAAATTAAAGGAGAACTCTGGCTGAGTGACTCTGGAGGTGTCTGGAACACGGCTTGTTTTTTTCTCTATATCATCCCGGGTCAGATTAGCCGCTATGTTAAACAAGCCATGTAGGTGCATACTGCCACCCGCTGTATCGGAGAGTGTAACTACGCGAGCGTACCTGAGTATGAAGTGCGAAACTAATGCGAACGCTACGGGAGGGAGGAACAATCATTCCTCAAGTGAAAACAGCCTTAGATTTTTCACCCTGTTATGACATCATATACTGTAAGAAGCTTCCCCTCCGCTCTGCTGTTCTCTGCAGGGGCGTGGCTTAGCCGTAGCTGATTTACATAGACACTGAAACCGCGAGTTTGGAGGAGGAGTGAAATTGAGTGGCATTAAGGTATGAAAAAAATGTATTCACGTTCTGAGAGCATTAACACACACACACTTTGGGGAGCTCTTTTAAAAAAAGGTCCAATACGGGACCTTTAAAAGCGCTACACTGAAGAGTTTCCTGACGGTGCTTCGAGAGCAGAAATGTAAAGTTTTTTCAGAAAAAAAGAGTTCCGAGCTTTTTACCCAAATTCAGAATCAATACTAAGCATGTTTATTTATTTCAGTATCAGAATCAACGAGTAAAAAACTGTACACTCTATACTGTAGCTTCTGGCTTTGACGATCCGTGAGTTTGACTGTCCCTCACAGACAATCTGTCCCAGTCTCAGCCACCACACACACACACATACAGAATTACACATGTGCACATGCCAACCCTGAGAGCAGTGTGTGTGTGTGTGTGTGTGTGTGTGTGTGTGCGTGCGTGCCGCCAATGAGAATGTTTTCCCGTGACACAGAAAGCCGCCACAGGGGCCTCTGCCCCCGGCACTGACACATCGGCTTAGCACTTACACACACACACACACACACACACACACACACACACACACACACACTAATAATCCCTGCTTTCACGCAAGCAAGCGCTCACACATGCCGCCTCCATTATCCCTGTTTTTTTGTTTTTTTTAACACAGAGCCGGCTTTATTGTTCAGGACAAATGACATCGTCCGTAAAATGAGAAAACGAGCGTTTATATTAATTATTAGATCATAATCGTGGAAATAATTAAACGTGTCTGTTTACTGGCGTAGTCGACCATCTGTACCCGCGTCTGGGGCGATTCCTTCGCTCGTCGTCTTGTTTACGATTTATACTTCATCCGTTGCTGCTTACTGACTCTCGGATAAACAACGAGTGTTAATAATAAATATTAGATTTCATGTCCACGCGATCCGCGATATACTTACTACACCCTTACTGCGCCGTGTATTTTACTTCCTAATCATTCCGCAGCACATTCTCATCAGCTGGACGATCTATACGGTGACCCGTGTGACTGACATCCAGCAGCTCTGTGATATTATTATGGAGGAGTGGAACAGGATCCCAGCAACAACTGGAGAAGTCCAGGCCCGGGAGGATTAAGGCCGTGATGGATAACGAAGGTGCTCACGTGAAATATGGCCAACGTTTCGACATGTTCACTCATTTCCGTTGCCGGTTATTTAGACAATAAAGTTGAGTTGATGTTAGACGACAGTAAATCTGTACTGCTATAGAAGCTGCACGCTGATTTCTCCAAATCATATCCAATTTTAATTTCTATAATATTGACTCAGTTCATGAATGATTCGTTCTTTTTTAACAAGTCTTTTAAAAGAGAGTTTAAAAGGAGTCTTTTTGATTTTTCCCCGATTTTCTCCCTAATTTAGTCGTGTCCAATTCCTCCGCGTCACTAGGGGGCTCCACATTAAGGCTACTACTACCACTCAGCCGGGAGGGCCGAAGACTATCACGTGTTTCCTCCGAACCACGTGACGCCAGCCGACCGCATCTTTTCGAACTGCTCGCTCACGCACCGTTGGGGGCGGAGTAACACACTCGGAGGACGGCGCTATCCGCTCCTTCCGCTTGCGTGAGCTCACAGACGCCCCTGATTGGCTGTAGAGCCGTGATTAATGTGGGAGGAGCACTAAGTACCTCTCATCCCTCCCCTTTGAGAGAGCTCGGCCAATCAGCTCCCTCTAGACCTCCGGCTGCGAGAGGTTACAGCATCACCCGGGAATCGCACTCGCGATCTCCTGATGATACGGCGAGCGCTTTACCACGAGGCCTTTAACGAGTCTTTAACGAGACTCAGAAGAATGAGTAGTCCCCGAGAGTGATTCGTGCATTAGATTCAAAAGAACGAACGACTCGGACTAGAAGACTCATTGAAAGATCCGCTCGATTCTGTTTCCTGTGTACTGCACTGCATAGTGTCTATGGGAGTCACATGACTAAAGAACGTGTGTACGTGGACCTGTTGGGGGTCTGTTTATTAAAAATTTTACATTTTATTTTATTTCTGATCAAAAGAACAAAATGAACTAAATGACTCAAAAAAAAAAAATGATTCGCTCATTTTGATGAACGAGATTCAAAGAACCGAGTCACTAAAATGACTCAAACTTCCCATCACTACTGGAGAACATGGGAGTACTGGAAGCTTTTGTGTGATACTGTATTTATATTTTTAACTCATTTACTTTTCAATAAATAATAAGTCTTTTTTTTTCTTCAATATCAGTTGAAACAGCGAGTCAACTGCAATGTCATTTTGTTCTGAATGTGTAATATCAATTATTCATTCACTCATGGATAAAGATTATTATTATTATTATTATTATTATTATTATGTTTACGGAAAGCTCTGTGCAGACAAATCATCTAAAAGCGTCTCTCGTCCCCTCCGCCATCTGCCTCCATCAAATCCTGGGGTTAAACTGGGTCACCGTTGCACGCACGCGAATTCCGAATAACCTTCCAGAGCGCCGGCTCCGCCCCTGGCCCGACCTCGGAGGGGCCGAGCTGACGTTTCCACCAGCGCACGCTCCTGCCGCTACTCCTGATGACACGAGGAGATATTTACAGGCCGATAAATTCTTTCTGCTGCTTGATAGAGGGAAAAATATTGTTGCTGTGGGAAGCACCTGTTTATGCACTCAGTGTGTGTGTGTGTGTGTGTGTGTGTGTGTGTGTGTGTGTGTGTGTGGCCCCCCCCCTTTTTGTCCTCCTGCTCCAGCCACAATGCAGCATCACAGACACGCTCTTATCACGCAAGGGATTAAGCAGTTAATGGACTTATCCTTGTTTTGGGCCTTAATTTCCTGTAGATTTGCAGTGTGTGTGTGTGTGTGTGTGTGTGTGTGTTGAGAGCGAGAGATAGCTTCACGAATGCTCACTGAGATAAAGAACCCCCTGCGGTGCTCAGCGAGGCGCGAGCCAACCCCGAGATTCCTCTCGACTCCACGGCACAAAAGCAGTTCTGGGAAGGAGATAAAGGGAGATAAGGGGTACTCAGGGGTACTCAGGGGCAAGAGGTTGGTCTTCACGGTGGGGTAAACAACAGAGAGGAAGCCTGTGGGTGGTCAGGCACCATGGAGAGAATCGACCCGGTTGCTGGGAAGTCCAGGGGCAGGAAGAGGAAGAGCCCAGGAGGCTCCGGTGACGTCTGCGTTCGTCCCCTCGGTCATTGTCCTGCAGCACGTCTCACACTCACCAGCGCCGCAAACCCGCTAATTTGCACTCTCACTTCACGTTAATAAATATGACGATTAATTCAGACTAGCGCTAGTGCGCGTCATTGACGGTTAAAGGGTTTGTAGAAACAGTTAAAAGGTTAAAGCTAAAAATAATCTGCTGATCTTTAATGTAATCAGTGATTATTTCAGGTTGACGCCCAGGTGCGTGTCTGTGTGTCTCTCTGTACAGCTGAACTCTCTGTCTAACTTATTAATACACAGAAATCACATTCTGTAAGGTTGAGTATCTGACGCCTTGTTTACGCTAAGTTGTACTTCGTCCATGGTCAGACAACTAGTGACGGGGAAGTTCATGAACGATTCGTTCTTTTTGAACGAATCTTTACCGTGACTCAGAAGAACGAGTCGTCTCGGAGAGTGATTCGTTCATTTTCTACTGGGCGCGCATCGCAAAAACCTCCGTAGGTTATGTACAGGAAACAGAATCGAACGGTTCTCAACGAATCTTCCAAGTCCCGAGTCGTTCGTTCTTTTGGCGCGTGACTCCCATAGACGCTATGCAGTGCAATAGATTCAAAAGAATGAACGACTCGGACTAGAAGACATGATGGTGAGCTGCTCATTCTCTTTATAATATGTCCTTAGCTGCATTGTAATATTTTCATTACTGGAACTACAGACAAAATGACGTGTTGGGGGTCTGTTTATTGAAAATGTTACATTTTATTTTATTTCTGGTCAAAAGAATAAAATGAACTGAATGACTCAAAAAGAGATTCGTTCATTATGATGAATGAGATTTAAACAACCGAGTCACTAAAATGACTCAAACTTCCCATCAGTACAGACAAATACACTCCGGTAATCGGAGAGAGAATCACAGATGAGAAATGGAAAAAGTCAATCAGATAAAGATGAAGTTTCGTCTTAAAACGACTCCGGCGTGTTAAAATTCACTTCTACCACTTCAGCGCTGTTATTTCAGCCAAAGTGAAAATATGAACTAATCCCAGTAAAAATATTCACTTTATCTTCTCTAATTTATATCTATTGCTGCGGGTGTTTGTTTACATTGAGACAGTAGCGCATTAGTAGATTATTTTAAAGTAGATTATTAAATCCCACACATAACTGTTCATAACATCACTTTTACTCGACATTTAGATTCACTGATGGTGCAGATTAAACTTCAGGCCGATACCCAAGTAGTGCCAGAGTTTCATTAAATTCTGTCCAGACAGTTTTGTGTGATGCTGTGACACAATCTGGCTGGACAGACATACAGACATACAGAATCTTTTCTGAGGCTGGTTTCAGGTTGTCCAGTGTATGAAACGTAAAGAGATCACTGAGAGAGCGAGTTCTGACCAATGTACAGACAAAACCTGTGATTTAACACACGATTTAACACTGAAGTGAGCTACTGTAGCTACTGCCTGGATTAATGGATTAATAAGTATTTACTTCTGTGTGATGAAGCAATTGACATGACATGACCGAAAAAAAAATAAATAAATAAAATAATTATATTTCAGTGTGAGTCAAATAAAACAAAAACAAAACCCCCAGGTTCCTCATTTTCTCATTTGCATTTCGAAATGAAGTGTACTGTACCATGGATCCACTTCCTACTGGTGCTCGCAAATATTTCATATTTGCACATCATGCACGATCGTTTTAACGAGAGGAAATGGATTTATATATATATATATATACACACACATGTGACAGCCCCGTTTCTCTGAATAAAAAAACATTAATCATCTGAGCAGTTGAGGGTTTGGGGCCTCGCTCAAGGGCCCCAAACCCTCAACTTTGTAGTTCTGAGGTTTGAACCTGGGACCTTCTGAAGTGTCGTCCAATTCGGAAGATCCCCGCTTCAAACCTCACAACCACCAAATTGCTCCTGTTGGGCCCTTGAGCGAGGCCCCTAACCCTCAACTGCCCTGGATAAAGGCGTCCGCCAAATGCTGTACATATAAATCACTGGGGGTCTTGGTGCCGGTCTGGAGTTCCACTGCTCTCTCCGGCAAAGAGATCCAGATCTCCAGATCTCCACCTGTCCATAACTCCTGCTCCAAAGGTCATGACGTGACAGGAGAGCTCCTGAACATGAGCACCGCGTCGATCCGTTAAGGTTAAGTCGAGGAAAGGGTCAGGGTGATGAAAGGGAACTCTCGGCACATGTGTGTGTGTGTGTGTGTGTGTGTGTGTGTGTGTGTGTGTGTGTGTGTGTGTGTGTGTGTGTGTGTGTGTGCGTATGTGTGTGAGCTTCATCCCTTCTGAGACTGAGACGGGATTGCTAAGTAGCGAACAGACGCACGGCTGGATTTTAAAACCATCCATTATTTACGGGGGCGCCGTGCCTGAGAGAGGGGCCGCGGAGGGGATTTCCGTGGCGCGTCTTCTCACGGCGCGAGCTTTCGGCTAAGCTCTCATCAAAAATGAATAGAGGAGTAAAAGCGAGAGGAGCCGAGGTCCCAGAGCAGCTGGTCGGCGGTGGCACGAAGGGGAGCGAGGCGAGGAAGAGGACGAGCTAATCAGAGTCTATTAGCAAGAAAACAAACACGGAGGCGCTGAGGAGCTTTATTACGCTCAATTAGGATAAGCCTTAATTTGATTGAACCCTTAAAAGGCTGCGAACGGTCGGCGGAAAACTATAACGGAAGGGGATTAAGGCTGAAAACACTCATTACACAGATTATAATCAGAGAGGAACGTTTAACATAAATCAGAATTAAATATAATAAATTCGTATAGTCGTATTTAGAAATATGTTGCTCGTGAGTCAAAAATTATCCGCACTCTGGCTATAGAATTTTATTTATGAGTCTTCCCTCATTAAAGAATGTTTTAGGCTTTTTATCATCGTTCTCAATTCTAATCATCGAGACTTCTTGAAATGAATTTTTTTTAAAAATACAATTAAAATAAATAAACTCTCCTGATGTGATAAAGCACGGGCGCGTTGGGTAGCCGGTGAGCGTCATCTCATTACCCGGAGGCTCGGCGCTCCCTGCCGGGGTCTCATTCGTTACCGCTAATGTAAGCACTTCTGAAGTGGAACATCAACACTTCATGTTCGCTTTAATAAATCAATAGAACATTTGGCGTTAAACAAACATCTGCACCAGGCCGTTTCTATCCACGCTGCTGAACCACGAGGCAGAGGCAGGACATATCCATTTACCACACACACACACACACACACACACACACGTCGCGCGCGCTTGTGTGTACGTCTGAACCTTGTCTGACGGCATGACCTGGCTTTCACCCCACTCCACTCCACAGTGTCACCAGAGACCGTGTGCCGGATGTGAGTTAGTGGAAGCTTAATGCATGATGAGTCACGTCACTAAGAGACAACTTCCTCACAAACACTGATATTTTCTGATATTAAAATCGTTTAAAGTATATGAATTGTACAGTTATCCATATGTACTCTATGTCTACGCTGTTGATTTCTCAAATTCAGACAGGACAGATTGTTGATTTGTGCTAGAAAATTAAAATTGCACAAATATTTTAATTCGCAGTGTGGAGGAGTGCAATTATTTAATCAGAGAAAAAATCTAATAAATCTACCACAGATTTGTAAAATCTGTCAATAATTTAAGTATTCTGTTTCTTTTTGGTGTTTTTTTTTATTATTTTCAGTCAGTAAATAAATATCAACAAACATGTGCTCAAAGAGATACTTGCATTTTCTCAGTTGCAATGACAAGTTGTGATTTATTTATTTCTTTTTAATGTCTATTTGGTTCAAAAGACAGGGTGGTGGTGGCACGATGTTGTTATTTGGATGATCATTGAAGTAGAAACATAAGTAGATAGATAGATAGATAGATAGATAGATAGATAGATAGATAGATAGATAGAGTCCCCTACATACAAACATTTGAGTTATGAACTACGTTCTCAAATGTTCAACCGCGGAAGTTAGATGGCGCGTCTGGCATCATGACGATTCTAAAGGACATGGGAGATGTTAGTTTAATACCGTGTGAAGCCCATGGTGTTAGGATCCTGGCACCTAGGCAATGTTTGTTAGACTTACGAAAACAAATTGGACTCACGAACTACGAGTTACACTCCAAGAGCTCGATCGTAAGTCCGATTTGTTCATAAGTCACTGTTCATAAGTCATTTGTTCATACACTTACTGTATATTAGGATATATGATTGAGATCAGCAAACAAATTATAATATTACACAAAGACAACCTGAGTAAATACAAAATCAAGTTTTTAAATGATGAATTCATTCATTAAGGGGAAAAAAAAGCTGTCCAAACGTAAAAAGTACTCAAAAAGTAAATAAAAGAACTTTTGGAAATTCAATTCCACTTGCCACACTGATTACTGCAAGACCTAGTCCTAATCCTAGTCCTAATCCTAATCCTAGTCCTACTCCTAATCCAGGTAGGTTTGGACAGCTGTCTTTTTTTTTCCCTTAATAACTAAAATCCTAGTTTATAAACTGCATCTTGTATTTACTCTGGTTACCTTTGTGTAAATGTTGAGATTTAGTTTTTTGTTTGTTTGATGATCTTTATTTAAATGAGACAATTATGCAAAAAATATGCACTATATTATCAGTACTTATGCGATGTCCGAGTATTCCATGTACTTTCCATGTACTTTCTCTGCTCTTCGTTTACCCCCTCAATTAGTCTCTTTTCTGAACGTCATCACGTATTTTTATTCCTCACACTTACTCCAGTTCTGTCGCTCTCTTGCGTCAGTTGAGGCTAAAAACAGGCCTCAGTCATGTTGGAGCTATTTTTCATATCTTTATTATTATTTCTCCATCCTCTTCACGTCTTCTACAAACTGAATCATCTTCCGCAGGGTCTGAGAAGATCAGCAAGTACATCCTGTATCTTTTAGCAGATTGCTATTCATGTGGGTGGAAAAAGAGACGCGCACACAAACACACACACACACACACGCAAACACACACAGTGAGAGAAAGAGAAAGGCAAGGGAAACGAGGAAACATGGAGAGGAAATTGTTCAGAGCGCTATAAAGTAAATCGGGACGAGATTTGGCTGAAAGCGACGAACCGTGACGTGAATTATACAGGGAGGAAATGTGCTCTTAATCCTCCACAGTGGATCTCAGCACAGATCCGTCACGTTAGCTAGCGGACACCTACCGCACAGTTATTAAAGCTGCGTAATGACGAACCCTGTACCTGCTGGATTTCCAAAGGCAGGGGGTGAGAAGGAGTGCAGATCCTCAGTTCTTCGTTCGGTGACTCACTCCTGAGCTCATCGTCTAAGGAACAGACAGAAAAGCAAAATGTCAGTCACCTTAACGATGTGAGACGTCCTGAGATCTGTGCCGAGCTGTAGGTTGGTTTGTGCGTGCGTAAACAGTCAGGCATCTCGTGCATGACATGATCGCCGGACCCGAAATAGCTCACAGGCTTCCGTGTACAAGCTGCTGGTCAGCAGAGAAGCTGAAGACGGTTAGTCACGAGCTGGGCCGAGACGTGCGTGTGTGTGTGTGTGTGTGTGTGTGTGTGTGTGTGTGTGTGTGTGTGTGTGTGTGTGTGTGTGTGTGTGTGTGCGTGTGTGCGTGTGTGTGTGTGTGCGTGCATGACTGATTGAGTGAGTGAGATGGACTGAAAGGGCACGTGGGGGTGAAAAAACACCCTGGCGGTGTAATTTTAACACTCAGTGCAGGAATGTGATCGACATTCTTGGAAAAAAGTGGACAGAAAACATGGAGTAAATATTCCTCAGTTTGTGACACGCCTTAAACAAAAGCTTTCTTACGCTCGGTTCAGTCGCAAGAGCCTCAGAAACACCCCGCGTGACTGCTAGTACTTATGACTGACCGTCTGCTTTATTAGGAACACCTGTACGCCTGCACGTTCATAAAATCACGCAAGTAAAGGAATTAATTGCATTACTACATCCTTCCTGGCTCTTATCTCGTAAAGCACGGAAATGTCGTTCCCTCCAAGCTTTTTTTGTTTCGTTTTGAACTGCTGCAACGTGTGAAAGTCCCAGAAGATCAGCACTTTCTGAAATCCTCATCCGGCACACTGACAATCAGAAATCACACTGTTTTTCCCCCTCACGTTCAGACGTTTGATGTGAATAATAATTGAAGCTCTTGACCTGCCGCATGATTGGCTAATTAGATAACTGTATAAATGTGCAGGTTTTCCTGTGATTAAAGTGGAAAAGCGAGCACTTATTAGGACCAACTGATACCATATTATCACGATACCTCTGTACCGATTCGATTAATATTGCGATTCTGTAATTATCATGATTTTATAATTATCCTGATTCGATATGATGGGTTTTTAAGCACTTGTATCTTTTTGAGACAAAAAAAAACACTCTGTGCAGTTAGGCTTTTGCAACTTTTGATATTGTAACAGCATAAACATTTGGGTTTCGGCTGCACGCTGGAGGTGCGAGGCCACAGTGCTAACCACTAACACAGGCAACCTCCGGTTCCTGAAAATTAATCAACCTGTCAAAGCGTCAAAATGTGCAGTTCCTCAAATGTCCACTGGGGACTGGATCAAAGTTCAAAAAAGGATCAATCTTCATAGATTGATTGACAGCTGCAATGCTACGCATCACTTTAGCTAATCAACTAATTGGAAATGTGGATGAAGTCCAATCAAATTAACCGTAGCCATCGTAGCATCCTATCTAAGCTAGAATTAAGCTCGCTAGCTTGTGGATGCTACCCAGGTCAGGTAGGTGGGTTTCAAACACCCACCAGGCTCCGCCCATTCCACCCGTTTGCCCATTCATGGACTGATCGAGGGTCACCTCCTGCCTAAAACCTAAGTGTGTCGTCATGCTGAGTTTGTTCAGTCGTTTTTATCCACTCTGTGATGTTGTCTTTGGCTGCCGAAGCCCATCTGCCTCAGGGTTGTGCATTCTGACATGCTTTTCTGTTCATCGTGTCAGTACAGAGTGGATATTTAACTTCGCCTAAATATCGTCCCAAATCAATCCGTCTGTTCGTCTCTACCTGCAACACTGGATGTTTTTTTTTTCCTGCACCGTAGTGTAGAAACCCGAAAACAGGTGCAAATCCCAAGAGATCAGACATTCCTGAGATGTTCCTAATCAATGACGTCATTTAGAATGACTAGACATGCAACAGTTTTTTCATTCATATATATTCATATATGTTTTATATAAGCTCATAAGTTTCCTGCACGACTCTGACGGTTATTTTCTTGACTAACACAGCAGTCATCAGCTTATGGAAACTTTGCACGACTTTACCGGAAGTAAGCTAATAATCACCAAAACAGGTTATGCTAGCGATTTGATTTTAAAAGCCGTTTGTTAAACGCGTAACGCGTATTTTTGCGTGATACATAAGGGTCCGGGAAAAGGTTACCTACCCATGGTGTTGTTCATGTAAAATGATTAAAAGCAAAATGGTATAAAGTCTGCAAAATCCTGATTTTTTAAATCAGCGCGAGGCAGTGGTGGAGTCGAGAGCTGGTTGACTGTCACCATGGAGACGGCTGAGTCTGAACTCGCGCATGCGCGGAAATGCTCACACTGTCAGACTGGCCACGTGCGCGTACAGACCACTGTGGTGACCTGGGAAAAGTCTGATTAGATTAAATTTAATTCAACTCATTTAAATGACATAGAATTGGATTAAATTCACTTCAATTTATTAACATAGCATAAAATAACATAACATCAACTTTAATTTAATTTAATACATTCAATAACATAACATTACATAACATAAACTTACATTATATTAAATTGATTTCAATTCATTTTTGTTCAATTCAATTCAATGTAATCACTTAAATTAAAAAAAATAACATATAAATACATAAATAAAATGGCATGTCATCAAATTCATTAATATTTCATTAAATTAAAACGAATTAACATATAACATAACGTAAAATTACATTAAACTAAATGTAATTTAATTTAAAAAAATTTATTTAATCAATTCAATAACATAACAACATAAAATTTAATTAATAACATAAAATTAAATTTACCTAAATTAAAATAAATAACAACATAAAATAGCATAACAAAGTGCAATTAAACTAAATTAAATTACATAAATAACATGGCATTTCATAACATAAAATTAAATTTGTAAAATGAAATTAAATATTTTTGTTCATTTAATAAATTCTATAACATAAAATAAAATAAAATTGATAACATGAAATTTTATGTAATTATTGTGTGTGTGTGTGTGTGTGTGTGTGTGTGTGTGTGTGTGTGGTCAGTATAAGAGCGGTGCATTTTCACCCTCACTGAGAAAAATCTTTCTTTCATTTACAAACCAAATCAGGGAGTTTCCTCATGCGTGCATCGTCCAGAGAAGAGAGTGTCCTGGACGGCCCGGTCCTGATGACCTGAGGGACAATGAATGACCAGAGATCTGCATTCTGAGTCACCCAAATATGACTCAGATTTGTATATGCGTGTGTGTATGTGTGTGTGTGCGCTCGCCTGCTTTGAATAACCTCAGTAATGTAATGTGTATATATGGTCGTTTTAGCTGTGCTATTGACCAGCTGCTGGTTGCATGCTAATATAATGAAATAAAATAAAACTGTTTTAAACATCACGATGGTAAACCAGCTGCTGACCTACATGGCCAAGTAAACACACACACCATGATGCCTGATTAGCAACAATTAGTAGCTTTAGTTATTAGTAGTCTTTAGTTTGTAAGTAGTTGATGATTTTCCTAGAACTGCACATCCTGAAGTCTTTTATTCCTTACTATAGTGTAACACATTATGCCGTTTTTACCCATTTATTGTTAAGTCAGGAACGCGTTGGTCCTGTTTACGTTATAGGTCCCCTTGTCTCTCTTTGAACCAAAAAAGTTAAATTTTACATGTTGCTATAAAGCGCTCACACTGGAGCAGCTACACTTCTTCTTACACAACTACACTACACTTCTTATATTTCTTGTATGTTGCTGTGGAGCGTCCGCTGTACAAGTCTCCATGAATACGTTGCTACTATAGAAACGGGAACATATTAGAAGAAGCGTCTTAATGCAATACTATTAAATAATTCAACGCCGTCTGACCAATCAGAACCCAGTGTTCAGCTGATGTGCATTCTGAATGCAGGACTTTGGCTTCCTCTTACCGAGGAATAATGCGTTAAATCTCCTACAGTGAAAGGTTAATGTGTGTAAATGTGTGTCTTCCGGCTGTAGCTGAGATAAAAGGACTCTGTGTGTGTGTGTGTGTGTGTGTGTGTGTGTGTGTGTGTGTGTGTGTGTGTGTGTGTGTGTGTGAGACTGAATCAGTGAGCGTGTGTTTGGAGCCAGGTTGTAAAATGTGCGTGCAGCTGTGTGCGTGACAGAGGGTGAAGTGGAAAGTGAATAAAGAGCCGTTCGAGGCTCGCTGTGCACAGAGCGCCTACACACTGATTTTCTTTATGGAAAGAGAAGTGGTTAATAAAGTTCCTTTATCAAAATCACTAAGCCGAGGATCAACCTTTAGCGCAGCGTGTTATTAATGCTTTAGGAGATGAGCTGTGGGGATCATTTCTTGTTTATTTTTACTCGGAGTATATAATTATTTGTTATACATATATACTGTATATATGACATTAAATTTATATTCTTATAATAAAGTAAATAATAAAAGATTTAAAGATTAAAGATTTTCAAACAAAGTGGGTGCTTGTTTAGAGCAACAGTAAAAGTAAAAAGTTAAATGTCTGATAAACAAACAGCACAGTATGTGTCAGTATCTGACTGGATATTTACTGTAAATTGGGGGAGGGGTGCAAATAAAAAAGTTCGCCTGGGGGGCATTTCCTTCTATTGTTTTCTAATACAGAAGTACCTTTAAAATAAAGTACATTTTCTGACAAATAAGAGCACTTGACGCTATCTCATCTCCTTTTAGGAATATAGGAATGCCTATAAGGCATTTTATCACATATTATTATGTATGTTCCATTATGTAAACTACCACTAGGACACCCTGGCAGGCACATTATCATGTTTTATCTACCATAAGGACATCCTAGAAGGCACTTTATCATGTTTTTTCTACCTTAAGAACACCATAGAGGGCAGTTTACCTACCATAGGGACATCCTATAGGGCATTTTTATAATATTTTAGCTACCATAAGGACAACTTAGAGGGCATTTTATCGACCATAAGTTTATGGATTTTCTCTGCCCATAAGGACACCACAAAGGTATTTTTATTTACAATAAGGGAAATCTATATGGCACATCATGATGTTTTTTTCCTACCATAAAGACATCCTAGATGGCATTTTATTAAGTTGCATGTACATTTTATCTACCATAAGGGGCATTTTATCATATTTTATGGGCAGAAAATGCCTATTAGCTACGATTTGCACAATATGCATGCCCTAGAGGGCACTTTATCTAGCATGAAGACATGGTAGAAGACTTCAGGATTTTTATCTACAATATGAACACACTATATGGCACATTTTCATGTTTTTTTCTACCATAAGAACATCCTAGAAGGCATTTAAATCATGTTTTATCCACCATAAGAACACCGTAGACTGTATTTTATCTAACGAAGAGGGTACATTATCACATTTTATCTACTACAAAGACTTCCTAGTAGGCACATTAGCATGTTTTCTCTAGTATAAAGACATCCATCTACCATAAACCTAGAAAGTACATTATTACATTTTATCTACCAAAAGGACACCATATATGGCACTTTGTCATATATGGTGTCATTATGTTTTTCTACCATAATGACACCCTAGAGGGCATTTTATCTACCTACCATATCCACATTTTTAAAAGATGAATAAATACCATATGATAAACTGATATACATTAAAATATAAATGTCTATTATTATTATTATTATTAATTTACATTTATGACATTTTAGCAAACATTAGATAAATAATATAGAGTATAGCATATAATAGTAATTTTTATATAATTATAAATATTTTGAAATGAAAAACTAGTCAATTTAAACATGTACATTAATTTACATGTGCATCACTAATAAACAGGGAAACAGGGTGTGTGTAAGTTGTTGTCACTAGTTGTCATTGTGACTGTACCAGGACGAGATGTACCGAGTTTCCAGTTTAAACACTTCCTGTATACATCAGTAACAGACAGAGATTTTAACAGACATGTAAAGTTTAATGAGTTCGCTGTGCTGCTGGAGCGTGGGTTCTCTGTGTTCTAGCAGTTCTCTTTAATTTCCCTTTTAGGAGTGCTGCAGCTGTGCTGAAATGTGAGACTGTAAAGAGTTAATGAGAGTTGATGTGTGTGTGTGTGTGTGTGTGTGTGTGTGTGTGTGTGTGTGTGTGTGTGTGTGTGTGTGTTTGGGTGTTTGAGGAGAACTCCACCCTCAAGAACAATAATGTGTTAATACTGAATGTTTTTTTATGCTGTATTTAGCGAGTGTGGTGCTAATTCATTGGACAATGCTAAATTTTCATTATTCCATAAGACGTTAATTGGGTTGTGCAGTCATTTTGGAACAAGAAGGGCCCGTCCCCAAACTGTCCCCACCCCATAAAGTTGGGAGAATTTAATTGTCAAAAACGTCTTGGTATGCTGAAGAACTAAGAGTTCATTTCGCTGGAAGTAAAGAGGCCGAGCTCGACTCCTGAACAACAACCCCACACCTGTTCCAACACGACAGCGCACCAGTGCACAAAGCAATGTCCATAAAGACATGGATGAGCGAGTTTGGTGTGAAAGAACTTGACGCAATAGAAAACCTTTGTGAAGAATTAGAGCGGAGACTGCAAGCCGGGCCTTCTAGTCCAACATAATTTTCTGACCTCACAAATGCACTTCTGGAAGAATGGTCAAAAACCCCATAAACACACTTCTAAACCTTGTGGAAGGCCTTCCCAGAAGAGTTGAAGCTGTTATAGTGATTGGTGGGCCAACATCATATTAAACACTATGGATTAACAACTGGATGTAAAGCAAGTTCATATTCATGTGAAGGCAGACGAGCAAATACGTTTGGCAGTATGGTGTACATAAACTACATACAAACACACATGTATACATTTATACAGACAGAAAGACAGACAGACAGACACATACATATAGCCAGAACAACAGACAGACAGTTACATACATACATACAAACAGACAGACAGACACATATATATATAGACATACAGACAGACAGACAGACAGACACACACACATATATATACAGACAGACAGACAGTTACATACATACATACAGAAAGACAAACAGTTACATACAGACAGACACATATATATAGACATACAGACAGACAGTTACATACAGACAGACACACACATATATAGACATACATACATACAGACAGACAGGCAGTTACATACATACATACATACATACATACAGAAAGACAAACATACAGACAGACAGTTACATACAGACAGACACACATATATATAGACATACATACAGACAGGCAGTTACATACAGACAGACAGAAACATACATATAGACAGACAGACCGACATATATATATATAGACATACATACCTACAGGCAGACAGACAGATACATACATATACAGTACATATATACAGACACAACATTTTCTGAGACTGGTTTCGGGTCCTCATTGATCAGGAGAATAGAGCGAGTTCTAACCAATGTACAGACACAACCTTTCTTTATATATTTATATAGATGTGAGACATGAGGATGAAATTCAAGTGCACCATTGTGCATCAGCTGAAAGGCATTATGGGTAATTTAGGACACATGATAAGCATCAAGTCATTGAGTGGATTTCTCCTTTAATGAGTGAACTCAGTCACACTTCAGCCTTTGGTCTTCCCCCTGTTTCCTGCCTGAGCTGTGGCGTGACCAGGCCTACATTTACAGCTCCCTTATCTCATCCCAACACGCACACACGCACGCATTTATACAGTACACACACACACACACACACACCCTGCACCTGACATCACTGGCAGCAACATATCCTCGACACACGCACACAAGATGAATAAGTGTACAGAATGAGAGACGGGACAGTGTGTCGAAGCCGCGCAGCTGCAGCAGGAAGTGTGGGAGCGTGACGTCACCGTCAAAACACAGCGCGTGCAGCAGCGCGCTTTATTAATAGGACATGACTCTAGATTCCAACCGACATCTCATCTCCACGACTTCCTCATTCAGTGTGTGTGTGTGTGTATACGCGCGTGTGCGTGCGCGCTCCGGGGCAGTTAAGAGGGGTGGATTATTTGCATGAGAAACGCACAGGCGACTCTT
>JAAGKR010003901.1:1711-34211 GCA_011419295.1 Clarias macrocephalus | reverse complement strand
TGGCTTGGTTTCAGACCGGTTGTGTACATAATCACAGAGTTTCTGCTTTCTCCTTTTACCTGAATGTTAAAATGTTAAAAGCACCTGGCCTTGACCTGATTCAAATGGAAATGTAAAGCATCGTTTGGCGGTGCATTCCTCCATTTAAACTTTAGCGTCGTCTTCGTGTATGTAACTTTGGGCTCCGAATCAAAATTCAAATTCACTAATGAGATTTGCATGCGCTAGGTCTATATTCGAATAGAGATAATATTTACACACTGACCTGGATACGTCATGAATAGCTCTATTTAAATCGAAATGCAAACCGGAGCAAACGTCCAGAGGGCCATGTAGGTCTGTTTCAAAAACATTCAGGGGTGGAGAACAGGACCCCGCACCCCGGAGGTGCAGGGCGACAGTGCTGACCACTACACCACGCCCATGCCGCCTTAAACAGGATAATAAAAAATAGTTTAAAAAGCAATTAAAAAACACATTAACAATAAGGATACGTTGAAAAGTCATCAGGGAAAAGAAAATGGCGGACAGGTTTGGAAAAAAAGGTTGGAATATAAAATATAGACATAAAAATGTAAGCCATTCGTTTATTACTACACAAATACACAACATTTAACAATATGATTCTCAAAATCGAGTGCTTCACGTCAGTCGCCTTTTTTTTTTTTGTTATCCAATCAGGGTGCATGCTGGGTTTCCTCCTGGTACTCCGGTTTCCTCCCACAGTCCAAAGACATACAGATTAGATATTAGGATTAGATCTCTAAACTATCCGTAGTGTGTGCGTGTATGTGTGTGTCGCGCAATGGATTGGCACCTGGTCCAGGGTTTACCCTAATAGATACACTCCAGGACAAAGCGGTGTAGACGATGAGTGACTGAGTGAGAGGTCGCAACCCGGCCACTCAGTGGGCGGGGCTAGTAAAAAATATATAATATTGTTAGTGAACAACAATACTGAATATAACACTATGGCTAAAACAATTAAATATAATAATGAAATATAATATAACTGCTAAAATAATGAAATATGATCTAAAATTAAATAATATAATATAATGCTAATCATTATAATAATAATAATTGTTGTTAATACATGAGTAGCAGCGTTGTCATGGTTACAGTGCACGACATGCAGTCCAAATGTCTCCCCAGTCAGTTTTTTTTTTTTTTTTCTGTATTAAAGTAAAACAGCTTTGTGTATAAGACTACGTGTAATAATAATGTGCGGTCACAGAGAGTAGAAACAGCTCTGTTACTAACAACATAATCCACTCCATATTTCGTATCTTTGCACAGAGCCGTCCGCTTCCGCTGTTGTCTTCCGGGTCAGTGCGGTGTGGGGCTGCGAGAACCAGTTAAAGTGTGAACCATGAAATAAACATGTGGAATAGCGCAAAGATAAAAACCCTATTACGGTACATGCACGATATGGTGAAAACCAGCGCATCCCATAATAGTAAACGCTCTGTCCTTGTGAGAGTTGTGACGTGTTATGAGTCAGTCACCGGGATTGGCACACTTGGTGCGAGGCAGGAATTACACCCGGGATGAGATTGCCAGGAAACACTCAACATGGCCAGTCACCTGAGATCAGGGTCAAACCGAGGACTCGGGAGCCGCGAGGGAGAAACACAACCTCCGCGCGCCGCCGTGTCCTTGATCGTCCCCTGGCACTAATCACGAACCACCAGTCTATTACCGAACACATTCGACTAAATCAGCTTTGAACTCGTAGTTCCTCTTATATAGAGACGACGCGTTCTGTCAACATGAGGATTATTCGACTCACAAAAAAGCAGACAAGTGCGTCTGATTAAAGTCTGTCACATAGATTAGATCCCTCAATTCATGAACGTGCGGTTGTTAGCAATGTCAAACGCATTTGTGTTTCCTTTTCCATACACAAAGACGTGCCGGCTCCTTCTTAAGCGTAACGTTTTTTTTTTGGATTTCGGCTGTGGCTCTGTGTCGGGTGTGGCACGCGTAAGACCGAAGGTGTCCTCCAGTTGTTCCACCTCGAAGCGAAATCCCCTTACAAACCAGTCGAGAAACGATTCGTCTGTTTACAATCCCTCCCTTTTCTTTCCCCATTCATCAAAAGTGCCTTTTTGTTGATGTTGTTGTTGTTGTTGTTTTTTTTTCAAATTCGCTACTTCCTCATTACAGCTGCACTTCAGCACGTCGTCCCGAACCAGATCGCTATCAGTGGCGCCCCTGCTCGCCTATCTCCAGCAGACCACCCCGGAGCTGCTGCAGGACAACAGGAATGCTCTCCTGCAGCTGAAAAGGGAAGAGGAGGATTGTTATTTCGTTTTTTTTTTTTTCCCCGAGAAAAGGGTGGAGGAAGAAGGTGGAGGCCGTTTGTACGAGTGGGACAAAGCGGGACGAAAGTGGCTGGGTTTGCATTGCCAGGAATCTAAGGAGGAGGAAAACAGATGGATGAGATGGGAGATGGAGAAAGCATGCGTGCTGGAGATGAGTCAGTAGATGATAAAGCACCAAAATGGAGGCAGGCTTGGCAGGTGCTCCTACTTTTAATATCATTAAAAAAAAAAAAAAAAAAAAAAACCTAGCATGGATTTGACTTAACTTGACAAGCTTTGCATAAGATAAATGGTCGGCGGTCTACATGATTTCCCCCTCGCACACACATACACACACACACACACACACACACACACACACACACACACAGGTACTAACCCTCTGGAGTGGTTGGGCCCACGAATCCATTTTTTTAAACCAGGGTTGTCAGGTTAGTAAGGTTCACGGATTACATTTCACATAATATTTTCCTAAGTATAAAAGCCCATTTCGCACTAAAAGCACTGCGGTCTGTTCACGTCACAGTGTCGAGCTTTCGTTTGCACTTTCTCTCTCTTTCTCTCGCTTGCACTGAGGAGGTCGATATATCATGCAAATATCTGGAAAGTGTCTGAAATCTGGATACAATCACAAAGTTTCTCAATGAGTCAGATTTTCACTTCTTTGCTCACATACTTTTTTTCCCCCCTCATTCAACATTATGCTTATTGTTCTCATTTGTTAATTATTCACACATTATTCTGTTATATATTAGGCTTAAAGATCCTAAAATAAGCTCCGATAAGATAAATCTTTATGAATCCAGAGGGAAACCTCGGTTCCGCAGCAGCTCAGACGAAGTACTTAAAAAAAAAAAAGGATGCAATAAAATAAGTACACAAAAGTATATTTATACATGTGTTTGTACAGGGAGGTCGAATGTCTAGAGAAGACACTTGTGCAAATATTGCGCATGCCGTGTCCAGCACCTGCCAGAGTAAACACGTGTACACTGGTAATTCACTCCTCATCAGCAACAGGGAGGGCGGCGATACTCCGGCCCTGCAGGGACTCATTAAAGAGCCTAATGGCTGCAGGTGTAAACGACCTCCCATAACGCTGCGAACTGTTACTCAGTGCGCTCTTTTGTTTTGTTTGTGGGTGAGACCCAGCATTCTGGCCTTTCCTTTCCTGCTCACTCCTCTTCCGAACGCGCCGTTTTAGTGTCTGTCGCTTTAAATGAGCTGCCCCTGAACGCCATTTTTTCCCCCTCGATTCTCTCCCTAATTTAGTCGTATCCAATTCGCACCTGACTCCCACATTAAGGCTACTCCTCAATCAGGAAGGGGCCGAAGATTAGCACGTGTCTCCTCCGAAGCACGTGACGCCAGCCGACCCAGTCTTTTTGAACTGCTCGTTCACGCAGCATAACACACTCGGAGGACAACGCCACACGCTCCATCCGCTTGCATGAGCTCGCAGACACTCGTTATTTGCTGTAGAGCCGTGATTATGTGAGAGCGCTAAGTCCGTCCCATCCCACCCAGCTGAGAGAGCTCAGCCAATCAGCTCTCTCTCTAGGCCCCTTCAGCTGCGAGAGGCTACAGCATCACCCGGGATTTGAACTAGCGATATCCGAATGATATTTACGCACTTTTACGGCTGCGCCACTTGGTGGGAGGGCGGGGGCGTCTCGGAAGTGCATTTTTCCAGCCAATCAGAACACAGAGATAAGAATCGACTGAAATGCCCACTTTGCAATTCGCTTGTTCATCAGGATGACTCAAGACAAGTCAAACCAGGACTTTTGATTGTGCAGAATAACAAAACACAGCTCGGAGATTAAAAACTCCCTTCAGTTCCCTATATAATTCCCTACTACACTAATGCACTAATCCCAGTGTCTCACAGTTCCTTGGACACCATCAAGGTAGAAAGATTTCTCCGTACACCAGAGCCATGATCACGTCTGGAACGCCGGCCTCCCAGGAACTCCTTTAATGGCCCAAGCCCAAGCCATGTGGAAATGGCTTTGAGCGGGATCAGGACTGTACGGGTGACTCCCAGCCGAGCTCCTGTAACGTGCAAGTGGTGCAGTGGGCAGGGCATTGTCATGCAAATAGGGGACGCCTTATGATGTTCGATTACAAACCACCAGTGGTACAATTGTAATGCTAATAGACTATGGAAATTCCCTTATTCCCTCAAGCTCATTTCTTCTCCATGATGCTAATTAATTCAGAAGTCAGTCGTTCCTCAGTCCTAATCTGAAAAGACTTAAAAGTCATAAACCTGAGCTACGGGTTAATTGTCCTCCTTGTACGGCAGGAACATGTTTGTTACAAGCAGGTTTTATTTCCTTTGGCAGCTGAGATATAGTTAAAAGTGAAAGGAAGCCTTTGTGTGAGGTTCTGACCGAGTGAGTCTGCAGCCAGAAGTGGGAGAGCAGCTGGAACGATTTGAAGACCTTGAGCTTGGAGCGTCTCTGACATTCTGTTGACGCAGGGGAACTGTGAAGAGATCCGCTCGCTCGGCTGCGCTAGTTTGCTCGAGCTGTCTCACTGCTGACGTGGGATGAGCTTTGTCCTTTTTCTTTTTTTTTTTTACTTCACTGACCTCATTACCGCCTCCCCGGCCAAAGGGTCGTGCGGTTATTTATAAAGCCAGAACAGATGTAGCAAGTAGGCAGATTAACGAGAATGAGGAAAGGAGGAGGAGAAGCAGGAGGAGGAGGATGATGACAGTTCTGGTTTCTCATTATCCAGCACATCTCCCAAGTGTCTCCTCCGGGGAAAGAAACTTGATGAATATTTTGGAAACACGATGAGGTAGTTGGCTGTCGAGCGCTTGAGTCATGGTCAGCACGTACTTTTTAGGCTTTGATGGCTGACTGGGCGAGTCGTCTGCTCGAGCTCACACACTTCTGAATGATGAACAGCTCACAGGAGCGAGTTCCTGCTGAACTCCGTGTTACTTAACATCCGAACCACAGAGTATCTGAGCAACGATCAGGAACAAAACTGAGCTGAAAAATGAGCTTGAATGCAATATTTGTTGTCAATTATGTTCTGATTAGTTCAGTTTCATTTAATATTCTCTCTCTCTCTCACACACACACACACACACACAGTGTGATTCAGGGGTTAGGGCTTTGGTCTACTGATTAAATAAATCTTGAAGCATTTTCCTGACTTGAGTCATTTAAGTTAAATGATTCATTCAGATTTGTTCGAGTGTGTGAATTGCCCACACACTTCACTGTCTGCACGTATCATCCTATCCTATCATATCCAATCCTATCAGATCTTATCCGATCCTATCCAACCCTATCCGATCCAATCCAAACTGATGGACTCCATCCAATCTTAGCTGATCCAAGCCAATTCAGTCCAATCCAAACTGACCCTATCCTATTCTATGCTAGCCGATCCAATCCAATCCGATCCTATCCTATCCGATCCGATCCGATCCTATCCTATCTGATCCAATCCTATCCAATCCCATCTGAACCTATCCGATTCTATCCTATCTAAGTTTATCCAAGCATATCCTATCCTATCGTATCCAATCCAATCCTATCCAATCTGTGCTTATCCGATCTTATCCTATTCTATGATATCCGATCCAAGCAAATCTGATCCTATCCTATCCAATCCCATCTGATCCTATCCGATCCGATCTGTTTCGATCCTACTCTATCCTATCCAATCCAAGCTTATCCAAGCTTATCCTATTCTATACTATCCGATCCAATCCAATCTGATCCTATCCTATCTAATCCAATCCTATCCAATCCCGTCTGAACCTATCCAATCCTATCCAATCTGTGCTTATCCGAGCTTATCCTATTCTATGATATCCGATCAAATCCAATCTAATCGTATCCGATCCTATCCTATCCATTCCGATCCAAGCCAAGCCAAGCCAATCTGATCCTATCCAATCCTATCCTATCTGATCCAATGCAATCCTACCCAATCCTATCCAATCCCATCTGATCCTATCCGATCCGATCTGTTTCGATCCTATCCTATCCTATCCTATCTATCCTATTCTATCCTGTCCTATCCAATCTGAGCTTATCCAAGCTTATCCTATTCTATACTATCCAATCCAATCTGATCCTATCCTATTGTATCCGATCCAAACCAATCTGATTCTATCCAATCCAATCCAATCTGATCCTATACGGTCCGATCTGATCCTATCCTGTCGTTGGCATGTCCACCATTTTGGTCCTGATGAGAATCAGTAGTAGCTAACTACCAAATTGAACATTTAAATAAGTAAAAACAAAAAAAAATAATGTGCTAATCAGTATGAAAGTTGACTGATTACATGATAAGTGCATGGCTTTCCACTAGCTTCCTTCTCAGATTACAAAACCGAGCTGACTCCACCAGCAACTGTATACACACTAGCTAGGCACCAGCAATCTCTGCTACTTCCTTTCAAGCTTTATTTCTCTCCATAATCCGTCTATACACGTTTTACACATAGCACATGAAAGCTAACTGCAGATTGAAGGCAGGAAATAAAATAAAGGTGCGAGTGGGGAGCCGAAGAAACCTCGGAACGAACGTGCAGCGGTCAGGATTGGTTTAAGGAATCGTTCGAGCCTATTGTTTAGATTTTTTCGAAATCTCAGCTCTTTGTACTTAGAGTTCATAAATAAAACACACTCGACATCTGGAAATCTCCAACTCTAACCGATTCGATGATTCAAACGCTGAGCGTGAGAAGAATGAGTCTCAGGACTCACTGAGTCAGTTCGGTTGGCCAAACAAACAACTTAGATTTTTTTTTTTTTAAACCAAGCTAAATGATTCATGCTAAAATGAAGCTTAGCTAACATTACGTCACCGTTTGATCAACATTGTCCATCATTATTGGCATCACGTCGACCTGTCCTGAATCCTAATTCACTCTAGTCATGGACGCGCTAGCAAAGAGAGGCTGCCGCGTTTAGCCTTGTGAGATATCGTCCTAGTCTTTGGCTTTCATTTTAATTTAAAGGAAAAACTCTCAGAATTACTTAAATATCCATAATCATTGAATCATTGAACGTTCTTTCCTGAACCTGCTTAACAATGACCCACAATGCAGTTCAACCACTTGTTTCATACTGGTGCGGTTTTAGTTTTAGCTCTCAGAATCGTTTCAGTGAAAAGTTCAGGCTCTATTCATCATTACTGCGCAGTGAAATTCTTTATTCTTCTCATGTCCCGGCTTCTTGTTAGCAGGCTGGGGTCAGAGCGCCGGGTCAGCCGTTATATTCCCCCCCTTTAGTACATTTCCAGTACAATAATAAAAATACTCCAAAGCACCCAAGAACAAATCAGCAACAGAATCACAAACCAGTACAAACATAAAGTGCTTCAGAGTGGAGTTCTGGCTTTAAGTGTTTCAGTCAGTTCTAGGGAACTCTATCTCGAGGACTGACTCCTTTATGAAACACATCATAAGTAATAAAAATAGATTTCTATAAACCCTTTGGCAGAAAGTTGTCCGAGCTCTTTGGACTGCTCTGGTTGGATCGCTTCGGATTTCGGTCCCATAATAAAGTGAAATTAAAACACATCCAGACGTCTTTGGGGAATTCCAGATGGTTTGAATAAATGATTAATGGCTGGGATCTGGGGTTGGATTTTAAGCCCATGTAGCATTGTTTTTTTTTGTTTTTTCTTTCTTTATCACCCGGGGAGTGAAGGGTTGAGTGACATCAGGGTAAAATCGGCACTCGGAGCTGCTTTCTGAGTCGCTGGTCTGTTTCGAAGTTACGGCAGATAGCAGTGGTTTCATTTTGTGTGTATGTGTGTGTGTGTGTGTGTGTGTGTGTGTGTGTGTGTGTGTTAGAAGCTTAAGGTCACCAGACAATTTTTTTTTAATAGTATTAAACCTCGAGCTTTTACTGACAGATTTGCTGATCCTGCCTGAGACGCCCGTCGATGATAAATGCGTCGTCGTAACGCAACAACCGCCCGCGGCTTCCGAATGACTTCACGACCGTGTTTAGACTGAGCGCCTCGATGCTCCTAGAGATAACACGGAGCTGTGATGTAACTTGCCAAAATGTAGCCTGAGAGACGTGTTTAAAACCTAGAATCTCAAAGATAAGCATGAATGCATGATAATGTGTGTGTATGTTTTTGTTTTGTTTGATTGGGGGGGGGGGGCTAATACTTTTGAGAAAACTCGACTATCGGTTTATATTTCCGCGCCGAATAAATGTGTATTTTTGTGAAAGAAATTCTTCGCAGCGATTACGGTAAGCAGCAGGTCGAGCAGCGAGATACACACACCTGTACCTGTGCACGCGTTCAATTAACCGATCAGCCAATTAGGTGTCAGCGAGGAAGTCGCACAGGTACACGTCAGCTTCGGTTAATGTTAGCATCGAAAAAAAAACAAATTTGGGAAAAATACGAATTCAGTGTGGCATTGTTGGAGTGTTTCAGCTCATAATAACCGCACTGTGAAGCCGCGGTGAACTGAGAAGCATCAGGGCAGATGGGCTACGACACGCGGAAGACAGCATTCCTTGCTAGCCAAGAAGAGAAATCTGAGCCTAAAAACAATCTGCTAAAAAAACAATACAGAGTTGAACAAAAAATAAAAAATAAAATAAAAGGAAGTGTGGCCAGTTCCAGGGAACTCTATCTAGGGAAGTAGCATCAGCATTCAAGTTCAGCTAGTGTTTCATAATACTTCTGTAAATAAGAGTAAAGGTATTTAACTGTAATCCTTTTAGCCTGTAATCTCTCTCTCTCTCTCTCTCTCTCTCTCTCTCTCTCTCTCTCTCTCTTCTTACTTACTTTCTGTCTGTGTGTGTGTGTGTGTGTAATGGCTGAGCTGTGACTTTCTATCCATGGAATAATGCCGCATTCCTGTGCGGCTCAGTATCCTGTTCCCCCCGTGTCTCCACCTCCACTTAGAGCTTCACGCCGAGCAGCACGTACACTCGAGACGGGCACTCCAGCGCCACCCCACCCCCCCATCCGTGGGTACACACCGTATCCCAGCACCACCCTGCTCCCTCTGCTCAGGAAGTAGGGACCAAGGGACCAATCATGCAACCTCAAACCCCGCCGGGACTACAGAGCGTGCTCAGACGGGGACAGCTTCCTAGGGGAGGGAACGACTTTTTTCTTTTGCGTGTTATAGGTCTGCTTCAAAGCTGTGAATGGACATGTGGAGGGTTTCATGTGGAGAATGTTTTCTTTCTTCTCTTTTCTCTCTCTCTCTCTTCTCTCTCTTTTTTAAAAATATGGAGTTCAAAGAAAGAAGATGGATTTTGTATGTTGAAGGGTAAAGGGGGGGGGGGGTTGCTGAAAGCAAAGTATTTGGATTTTTTTTGTTTGTAGGTTATACTCTGCTGAGTGAAGCGTAACGTCTACGCAGAGTCGTCCATCTAAATCACAGCAGATTCTCAAGGTTTTCCTTCTTTAGTGCTTCAGATTATTCTTGTAGACTACCGACTTCAAATTTACAAGATTTACTATTTATTTCGGGGTCGAATCCCAAATAATATTAAACGGAAAGCTAGTGCTCTAGAGTATGTACTGTAGTGTGTACAATCCCTTGTTCCACATACCAAGTAGTGCCCTTGATCAGGGGTTAGAGAGGGATTTGGGATTCAGCCGCATGTTAGAAGCTCATTAGCTTTGTAGCTAAAGCTAACCAAGAACAGAACAGAACAGAACGGACGGCACGGAGGTGAGTGATTCAGAACGACTTAGAAGTGGTTATTAAGTGATGTTTAAGGCGACATAGCGTTATCAGATGTGTGTTGTTGCTGAAAGTGCTCCTGTGACTGGGTGTGAATGTGGGTTTTCGTCAGGCAGCCGCTCCCTCGTCAGTACTGCGGACCGTACAGACCCGCCCTCACCCACGCTGAGACACACAGTTAGTGTCATTAACCACTTTTAGAACATCTGCATCTGTGGTGTGGAGTGATACGTATAGTTAAATGTCCCAGTGCTGTTATGCTCAATATCATCACTCGTGGAATGATCCTCATCCAATCGGATGACTCAGTCTGAACTTTGAGTCTTGTACATTACATGCAGTGTACCATGCTATACTATACTACACCATGCTATGCTATACAATTCTATACCATACTGTACTAGTTATTTATAGTATTATAAATTCAATCCAATTCAATTTTATTTGTATAGCGCTTTTAACAATCGTCGCAAAGCAGCTTTACACAATCAAAAGAATTATTTAAGTTTGTATGTATAATACTATACATAGTATGTTATAATATACCTTATAACCTATAATATACCTTATTACGCCCCCTCAGGGCTCGATTTGAGGGGGGGGGGGGGGCAGGGAGCACCCCCAATCCCCCCTCCCCCGTTGAAAAAAATTACAAAAAACATTCCCCCTGTAAATCCACCATCCCCCTTACTATCCTCTTTAGATTAACAATACTGTGTATTAAGTAAAATTTATCATGACAATTTAATATTTAAAACTCTCTACATATGAGAATGTACGAACTGTAACTGACGGCGATTAGCCAATCAGAATTCAGTATTATAATACACCGCACACAAGCTCACGCAAGTTTGCGTCATTTTTCTTTTGAAAACAAGCTTTTGACTTTTTTCTTAAGAAGAGAACTGAAGGTCCGACACATACACACGCGATGAAAATGAAGCATTCAATTAAACATGGGAGTTTCCTAAATGACTGACAGCTTTAAAGATTATAAAAACAAGTTCTCTACCCAATTTGTGCAATTAAATGTAATAAAATGTCATTAATTTAAAGAAGAGGTTTTGTTTTTTCATTCGACTTCACCTACATGCTGGGGTACAAAGGGTCGAAAGTGGATTTTTAAATGCCATAATAGTAATTTGATGATTTGCATGCATACGTGTGTGTGTGTGTGTGTGTGTGTGTGTGTGTGTCTGCATAGTCATACTAAACTACAGTACTATTACATTTAATTATTTAATTACTAATGTTTTTATAGATTCTTATTCGACTCTTATAATCCTCCCCAGATCAAAGCCATGGGAAAGATCAAATGATAGTTTTGACAGTTGCATGTTTAAGTGCATGTGTTTTGTTTTGATATCTCCAAGTCGATTTAATTAGGCTTATATTTTGTTAATAAAACTGCTCTTAAAAAATTGACATATTTCACGATCATGCTGTGCGGTTAGTTGTAGGTCAACGTCGTCGTGAAAATACTTGACCACAGAATCCCCCTTGAATGTTTATTGTTTATTTATTTATTTTACAATTCCAGCACTGTGTATATTACGTTACATATTTTAAGTTAGAGGATTGAACAGTTCTTCAATCAGCTGGATTCATCTTTATCGTTCGAGAATTCATTAATTGCTTAATCTCTAATAGTATATTCACTAAAACTGTATATACTTTTCATATGTACATTTACATTGACATCAAAGTTGTTTAAATAATTGAATAAATGACCCGAAGAAAAATGTGATACGTCATATCTGTAATGCTGATAAACAGCTTCTGCATGTACTATGCTGCATTTAAATAAAGAACCCGTGAACAAGCCTGTTCCATTCAATCCATTCTCATCCACACACACACACACACACACACACACACACACACGGGAGCGAGGAGCCAGCCGAAATTGCCGTGACCCAGTCGGCAGTGAGATCATAAACACATTAAGTTTTAGGAGTGCTGGTTAAGTCATGGCTTTTATCGCCGTTGCCTTCCACAGTAAGAGCTTCGCACGGTTCCCACCGCTGCCTTTGATTAGGTTAGATTTCACCTTGCGCCGAGTCGTGTAAGGTTGCACCGTGACTCACTTTTATAGCGTTTGTTATCATTTTCTCTTACTAAAGACTCTTCAATCAGCAGGGCGTAACCCAACCCAAATTTATAGCTTATGTGACGACTTTATTCCAGGTTGGCGAAGTTTGTTGTTCTTGCTGAATCAGCCTGATTTTCATTTTACGAACCGATGAAGCTATGATGAGTCTACTGATCGGAACGAAAGGAGACGAAATCCATGGAAATCTCAAACATACCATATAGTTTGTCCACAAATCACTTAAATACTTCATGTCTACATTGAACCCTTTAGGTACTGATTGATCAATACTTCAAGGCTGTATTACTTTCCTGATTTCTGCATTGCACTTGACTTCAATAAGTCAAATATCTGTCATTTTCAACAGAGGTACTGTATAAGTAAAAATACTTTGATTCTGTACATAAGTATATCATTTTTTTTTTCATGTATCTGTACCTGAGTATTTTCCGTACGTGCTACTTTTTTTTACTTCTACCCGCTACATTTGTCTATGAAAAACCTGTACTTTTACTGCCTACCCTTTAAACAGAGGCTTGTTACTTTTCAGATGACGATCACACAACCTAATCTAAACACAAGCGTTTAATAGCACGACCTGTGACCCAGTTTTCAGAATGACTGACAGGTTGTTAGCTAGGCGGCTAACAGACGATCGTGTAATCGTGTGATGTCTTCTTTATCCAGGAAACTCACCAGTGCTGAAGGTTATTAAACATTCACGCTGTAATGTCCTTTTTCTAAATCAAAGAATGAATAGAACTTGTGTTTTACGTTTTATCTGAACACATTTGGCCTGAAACTGTGTATCTTTTCTACTGCCTTCAAGGTTTTTTGACCGTGTAAAGCATCTGAACTGAAGCCGATATACAGTCTGTACTGTACGTTTGTTTATTTATTTATAATTAAGTTGTACTTTCATTCTAGGAAAAAATAGCAACAAACATTTTAGAATTTAGAAAAAACAAACATTGAACACTGAATAACAGCATCATCGCGGAGCACTTGGAGAATCTCTGCTGGTTTTTTTTTTTTTTTTACTTCTACTTGAGTAATTTTTACTTAAACTTGTAGTGGAGTAAATTTTTTCCCCAACCTACGTCTGCGTGTGTGTACTGTACAACAAACCGCAACCTCTGATTTTCAATCGAGCAGACACACGCATCCGTGCTGGTTTTATTATGTTAGCATTGTTAGCAAGCTAGCCAGCTAACTGATGTGTTTTTACCTCCTGAAAAAACAGTACAATCAGAGTTACAAATATAAGAAGTTAATATGTTTGTGCTGTAAATAAACTGTATATAAAGCAGAAAATGTGTATATCTATATTTAAAGAAAAGAAGTGTTGCTCGTGTTTACTGTTGGCGCTGTGCTGTTGATTCGATCCACATGTCAGTGGCCGAACGTGGGGGTTTTTGTGGAGACCATATCGGAGGATTAGAGCAGGAAATGTGAGTTAAGGGTGAATTTTCTTTGTGGTTTTCTTAGATGAGATACTGCTTAAAGTCGTTATTACTCCATGAAGCGCTGCTCCGCCCAGTCCGTCACGGCTGATGGGGACAGATGTACAACATGTCGTTTTTTTCTTCTTCTGAATTCAGACCTCATATAGCTTCTAAAGCTTCTAAGCTTAACTGCGTAATGACTATTTGCTTTAAAAATATTTTTATGAGAGTGAAGCAAATAAAAGCCCACACACTGATTTAGTTTTATTTTGCATTGTTTGGTCCTGTAATAAAAAAAATACTGTTTTTTTCCCCCCCGCAACACATTCCTGTGCTTAACTTCTTACATCTTACGTGTGTTAAGGTTTTAATTCGACCTGCTTATTTAGTTTATACAATTTTTAAAAAATCTATGTTTAAAGATTTTTTTAACTATATTTTAGAACCAAAGTGTTATATAAATGAATACATAAAATATTGATTTTCTTTCTTTATTAAACAAGTGCACACAGCAAGAATTCATTTTCAGAAATATTTTTCACACTTTTTTCCCTTGATTGACTTCTACCTTACTTTTACTATGTGATTTTTTATTTAATCTAAAAAAATTTTTTTGGGACAAACCAATCTAACATTTTTGAAAATATTTTATTTTATATTATTAAAAAATATTATTTTATTATAATGTAATTATATCATTATGTAATTGAAGCACCAAAGGATTTCGGAAAAAAAGAAAAGAAGAAAAAAAAAAACGCTGTACTGCTCAAATCGTATTGCATATGTAGCATTATTTAAATTATTTGATATCACACTTTTCTTGGAAAAACAAATAATGAAGAGTTTTTGATCAGCTATACTCTGACATGAGGTTGAAAAAAGTTCTCTGTTATACTGTACCTGATTTTCTTTAGAAATATGTATGCTTAATAACTTTAAAGCTCTTTAAAGCTCACATGCTCTCCTAAAAACTGCACATTATGTCTCGATTGTGTCTCTGATAAACTGTCCAGCTGAGTATGGACGGATTTCTGCAGGATTTGTGGATCGATATGAAATGAAACATTACTTTTTTTGTCGTAGCTTTTTACCGCGGCCATGATGAGACTAATCCTGGGAGGACTGAAATCGTTGAAAACTCAAATACAGAAAGAAAGAAAGAAAGGAGAGAAAGTCTGAGGACTTTAAAGTAAAGACAGAGAGAGAGGGAGAGGGAGAGGTACATGCATTAAGCATTCGGTGGACGACGCAGACTACAGGACATGGACGCAAAAAGAAACACATATAAATCATATTTAAAAATCTCGAAGCCACGTCCCCATCGGGACGAGGGGCAAAGGTCACACACGTGCGGCGAGGTCACGCAGAGTTCACCTGCAGGCCCGAGATCCATATTTGGTCGCTCGTCTCGTGCTATGTCTCGTGTCTCTCTTCTAGGCTTATGGCAGAGATTTGAAAAGATGGAAAAAGATGGAAAAAGCGGCCTGGAATGTTCATTGGTTGCAGCTGGGCGGCGTTGAAACAATATGGAGACGGGCTGAACAGGAAGTACGGGGGATTCAATCCGGCTAGGGCCTGGATCTCGAGATACACGCCCTCGGTGCGGATTCTCGTGATTCCGCCAGCTTGAAACCGTGACCCGGAAAACAGCTCGTTTATTCAGCGACACGACAAAGAGCTCATCTGTGTCTAAAACAAAGACGACGCGCGATGCACCGTAAAGAGACGCGACCATAAAACGAGTGTGACGAGCGCGCTTTACACATCATCAGGTCAGCCACGGAATTTTTGGCATCTCTTAGACTCTCTCTCTCACACACACACACACTTTTTTTTTTTTTTTAACCTTTTCACACTGACATGTGACTGAACCAGAACAGGATCTAAAGAGGCTGAAAATAAAATTTCATTCTCCAGGAAACGTCTAATCCCTGAGTCATCGTGTCAGGCTTCTGTTTCGGAGTTCGGCCGTGATCGATGGTCTTCCTCGTGACGATGACTTCACGATCTCTTCTCCACACACACACACACACACACACACACACCCACCCACACACACGCACGCACGCACACACATGCACTCTCGCTCGGCCCGGCCGTTCCGTCCCCCAGGGCGTCTAAATGAGAGCGGCTGTGTGCCAGCGATTATTCCACAAGGGCAGCGAGGCAGACAAACAGCCTGCTCCCAGATCCAGAGCCGCTCGAGGCCGGAAAAAAGAGACAGAATATTGGAAGAGCAAAAGAATAAAGGAGTGTGAACGACTGAAGAATTGGGCAAGCTTTGATGTAAACCAGCAATGTTTAAGTATTGTGAAAGAAAGCTTTAGGTTAGGGTTTTTTTTTTTTTTTTTGTCCAGATCGTTGAGCCGAGAAGGCTCATCTTTTAGGCACGAGAGAAAGAAAGAAAGAAAAAAAAAACTGGAAGAAAGGATGAAAAAGAAAAGGAGGCATACCACAGAGAGAACAAGGGAGAAGATGAAGTCTCCTGGGCTCACAGGGTGGGGTGTGTGTGTGTGTGTGTGTGTGCGCGTGTGTGTGTTTCCCCCAGTGCAGTGTTCTCTCCCCCTCGCTCTCTCCCTCTCTTTTTCTCTTTCTACCTCAGGGATTAATTAACCACAGAGCAAGGAAAGAAGGAAAGCATAAAAAGAAAGACAGAAAGAAAAGAAAGACGGGCCGAGCACCGATCCTTGTTTCTCTCGTTAAAGAGTCGCTCTGGCACTCGAGTGAAGAGGAACAGACAGTCTCAGGATCAGATCGCATTTCACAGATCCATTAGAGGAGGCTTGCTACTGTTCAGTCTCAGACTCTGCTCACACACACACAAACAGGCACATGTGACGCTTAACGAAGGCCTTTTTCAGAGCAACAGGAAGATCATAAACATTCCAGCTCTGTAGCAGACGGACGATGGGGGAAGTGTAGGAACATGCCTGAAGTGGAGCGAGCTGCCTCGGGTCACGTCACGAGAAAAAACACTGCTGTTAGACGTGCAAGCACACACACCACACTCCACACTCCACACACACACACCCACGGACGTATATAAAAGTTTGCCTTTTATAAAACCCTTTGCCTTTGTAACAGCCTCCAAGCTCCCGTCTCGTCCGGGCAGCGTTCTGATCAGATCATTACTTCCAGATATCCTCTAAAATCCTATGTATATCATTGAATTATAAACAAACTAACTGACAAATTCATAAACATACAAATATCAGACATGTTTAGCAGATTAGACGTCGAGGCCACGCTAAAGTCATTCACTATAATCTTCTACAAACAATTAGTATAAGAGAATAAAATATGATTTAATTAATTAATTAATTAATTAATTAATTAAAACTTTTTATATAATATATATGGATTGAATTCTATAAACATGATATATTTCTATAAATATATATGATGTTCTATAAATAGTGAAATTTATATTTTACCGTTCACAAAATAAAGAAGTAATAATTTTAATGAATAGGGTCAATTTCTTTAAATAAATAAAAAAATATATCTATATTTTAAGAAGGAAATATTGTAATATATTTACAAATATTGAAAAAATATCTAAAATTATTAAAATGTATTACATAAGAGAGTTAGAAAATTAAAAATGTACTCGAGAGGTCACTTATTTTAATATTTATGAATACATTCTATTACAAAAAAAAAAAAAAATATATATATATATATATATATATATATATATATATATATATATTTTTTTTTTTAAACAAATTTAATCTACTTTTTATTTCTGATAAAATACTTAGAAGCCTATTTTTGTTCTGGCCAATAATAATAATAATAATAATAATAATAAAGTTTTGCACGTCTTTTTTGTTTTTCGTGAACTAACTTAAGAATTTTTTTGTTAAAGATAAAGACTTGAAGCAAACCAGCATCATTTGGAAAAACCAAAAGACCAAGTCCAAGCTTAAGATGAAACTGAACCGATCACCTCAAGTCTGTTTAACAACGACTGTTCATGCAATCAGGTTTCTGAAAGGAGGAAAAAGAAAAAACCCAGTAAAGTCCAGTAAACAGTAATAAATGAAACAGGGTAAGTATTTGTTGTTGCGGCGCTCGGAGGGACGCTCGGCATCCTGCAGAACCACACACGGCTCTTCTGACTGTCGCACCTGCTGCATTTTGGCATTTTAAACCCAGCAGCTTCCTCTTTCTATTTCTCTTTTTTTGGCTAAAATCTGATCAGTTATATAATGTGCTGAATTCTTTTCTGGCATTCTGGCACTTCTTTTCTGCAACTTTTAATTCTGTGGTGGAAATACTGATGTTTGAAATGCTTTTGTACTTACTAAATAATAAAACCATGAAGTAATAAAAAAAAAAACTTGATGCAGTTCATAAAGACTTTTGCACAGTTCTGTATGTTTTTTTACTCGTCCCCATCTGCTGTATATCAAACACTACTTTCTCTTCAAAACTATTTTTAGTATTATTATTTTTTTAATTCTAAATGACTTAATTTGATCCTGTAGCAAATCTTAACATTATTTCATTTCATTCTATTTTACATTTAAAGCGACTCCCGGACTTTTTCCAGTAGGATGGGAAACAGGACAGAGGGAATAATACACAACAACAATCTTCACTTTCAATCTTTATTTCTTACATTAACTAACATAAATAATTTTTTATGAACAAAAGGCACGCAGTTCAAATATAAACAAGGAAAGCATACAGTATGTACAAGAAATTAATTACGTAAAACGGATGGCAGCGACATGGGAAGGATGCGAGTCTTTAAAAAAAAAAAATAAAAAAGTCAATGCTTCGGTGAAGGCGTCGAGTGCGAACCGAAAGTGGGACGGGGAGTCGTGAGCGGACACACTGCGCTGCAGAATGGAAGCCTGGAAAATCAGTTCCTCGAACATGCACGCGCTGCCGACTGAACGGTCCGTACCATCCGTGACTTCCGACAAAAAAAAAACAACGAGATTAACGTCCTCACGCGCGCGCGGCGTCCGCTCAGATGGCGACGGTGTTCGCGACCTCCTCGTACTGGATGATAAAATACGGGTAGCTCTGGTCGTCGTTGAAGATGACAAAGATCTGAGGGTCTACGCAGTTGTCCACGCACGAGTCGAAGAGGTCTCCGGCGGGCTGGCGGGGGCAGAGCGGGGGCGGCCGCCGCATGCCCGGGTTGCCCACGGTAAACTTTCCCGTCAGCACTTTGGCTAGGAACATGTAGTGGATGCCGCGCGGCGAGCGTCGTGCAAAGCTGTGCGAATACGCCGCCCGGCGTGCGAAGTAGCTGCCCTGGCCGAACATGGTGGCGTGCTTCCCGCACACGCGCGGGTCGAAGTTGTGCTTGCAGATGCCCTCGACGACGTCCTGCGAGGTGCCGTGGAACAGGTGGCGCTCGTTCAGCAGGCGCTCCGTCTCCGACATACGCCGCGACATGTACTCCTTCTTCCTGTGAGAGAGAAAGAAAGAAGATGCCAGTTAGCCACACGATGCTTCGCTCACTGCAGCGTGACACAACCGGGACGGTAGACCTGAGTTCCTCTGCAACGAGACAGGACGCGCTTAAGGAAGAGGAGAAGAGAGACGGGTGAGGGGACGCCCGTTTACACCTGAGGAACTGAGAACCGCATGCTGGGATGATCCACATCACTAATTGTAACTAGAATTAGATAAAGATATGAACGTTGTTGCCCTTATTAAAGAGGCCAATTAGATTTTCCCCTAATGTGACCTCATATGAGAAGAACTGTTAATACCAACAAAAATAATAATAATAATAATAATACTACACTCCGTAATATTTTCTAGAGCACCCGGTTGTGTCCTCGCTTCCCCGCGCGCTCTCACGGCTCAGGTTCGTGCATTTCCAGATCAAGGTTCACCTCGTTACGTCAGCTGAAAAAGCGAACGTAACCACTAACAGATGCAAACCTGCGTCTCTCAACATCGTTCTCAAGTGAGTTTTTTTTTTTTTCAGTCTCGTCGCTGCACGCCACAGAAGTTAATTTCATTCGGCTTCGTCCGAGAACAGGGGAGAGAATTCTCTAACACGCCATGAGGATCGGATCAGAGGCGACTCGCTATAAATACGCAGCGCTCACGAGAGCACCGGCATCCGAGCAAAACCCACCAACAGCAGCAGCTTATTACGCCTGTGTGGGGCTCTATTGTTGCTTATAGTGTGTGAGGGTGTGGGTTGGGTGTGTGTGTGTGTGGGTGTGTGTGCGGTTACGCCAGGCACGCTGTCATGATGCTGCCTGACCTTTCGTGACCCCACAGCTACACATCAGCCCCGGTTAGTCACGGCACGGCACACAGCCGTCTTTCACACAGATGCACACACACACACACACACACACAAACACACACACACACATACACACATAGAACATATCACATCTCTCCCCCTCTCTATTTTTGTCCCCTTCAACTCTCTTCATTAGTGAAGTCAGAGATGTATGTGAGAAAGGAGAAGAAGGAGAGAAAAGAGAGAAAGAAACTCTTCCTCAGCAACAGGACAGAAAAAAGACTTTTTTCTAAGGAATTGATATGGTGATGATTTTTTTTGGAATAAAAAGAAGGTTTAAAAAAGTAATAAATAAAAATATAGTGAGGATTTTAAGTGTAAAAAAAAAAGGGAGGATTCTTTAAGGGTTTAAAAAATAAAACTGATAAAATTTTTAAAGTGAAAAAGGGAGGATTCTTTAAAGATGAAAAAAATATTAAAAAGGGAGGATTATTTAATAGTGAAAAATTAAAAAATTTAGATTCTTTAAGGGTGAAAAAATGTAAATATAAATGTAAGAAACCCGTAAAAAAGAAAATGAACCCAGAGAAAAGCAAGAGAAGGCAACAGAAGATAATATATTCCAAAAGTTGAGAAATAAATGAAAATGGAAGGAAATTTTTTTTTAAAAGATATAAGAAGAAAGAGAAAAGAAAGAGAAACCAAGTCGACAAGAAAGCATGTAAAAGTTAGAAAAGGTGTGAAAAACAAAGTACTGATAAAGAGAGAGACACGGAGCGAGAGAGAGAGAGAGGGAGAGGAAACAAACATGATATAGAGATGATTTTAGTACAAAAACCTCAACTAAGTTGGAAAATTACCAACTTTGTTGCAGGAACTTTTTAAATGGTTCCTGGAACTATAATTAACCCTACTATCTTTGGGGGAAAGTTCCTGTGATCCTGTGGTGGAAAAGTACCTATAAATTTAGAGTCTTGTTGTCTAAACATACACACACACACACACACACACACACACCACACACACACACAGGTGGAGCTATGATTTCGCTGATGATGATAATTTATACCATCAAACCCACAAGGACTCCAAACATGCACACACAACCTCAGGAGACGGCACGCATCTGAACCTGCAGCACGATCTTGCTCATGCACACATACACGCACGCACGCAAACACACACACACACACACACACACACATGCAATCTAGCACCAGCCCACTTCTCAGACACCTTTCCCCCTGGACCTGTGTTTCCATATGAAACACAAAAACAGCTTGGAACCTGAGACCCCGACACCATGCTCCTCCCACACACACATATATGCGTGCACACATGCAAACACACACACACACACACACACACACACACACACACACACACACACACACACCAGTACAACTCCTAGCACCTCGCCCTCCCCCTCAAACTTCCTCTGAGTGTGTTCCACATTTCACATGAGCTTCTGAACTTCATTTCACACGCACACACGCACACACCTGTTTCCGTCCTACAAATACAAGGCGAGGGCCGTTACAGTGGTTTATACCAGAATACAAAACCAACATCAGAGTCATCTCAGAACAGCAGAGATGACTGCACAGGAAACAGCGGAGATTAAAGTGGAAGCGCTAGCGCTGTGAGCTGCACGCCAATGCTAATCCTAATGCTAACGCTTGCCGTGTTAGCCGGTTCTGTTTTCATTTTCAGTGTTGGAGTTTGATCTAAGAAATCTTAAAAGTGAAAGTTTTACCTCAGGACAGTGAAAGCTAATGCTGCAGATTAGCATAAAGACTACCTACAGCAATACATATTAGCATTCTTATTATTAGCAACCTCTTACCGCTTGTATTTCTCCCAGAGGAACGGATTCTGGACGCGGAGGATCTTCAGGATGCGGAACTTGGTCTCCGATACGGTTTTGTGGAAGAGGTTGTAGACGGTGCGGTAGCTGCGGTCCTCGCGCAACACCGGCACCTGGACAAAGTCCTGTTCGGCGTTCATAGGAACCCATGTCTCGGGGAAAACCCGCGGCCCTGAGGAGGGCGTGGGCGAAAGGGGCTGCGACACGACGACGTCCAGACCGCAGAGACCTCCAAGGGTCCTGAAGGAAAAAGGAAAAAAAAAAAAGCAGGTTACCAACCATGCTGTTTAGCTCACATCAACGTTTAAGCTAATAATCAACTTTTCAGCTTTACTTCGCTTCACTTTTAACATTCACGCCATGAACTTTCCGACAAAGTAAAAGTTACCACCAAAAGTGTCGGTGTAACCGTCTGTGCAAGACAATAAAGTTGATTCATGTTCTGCTGTTGTTGTATTATCTCAAAACGAGCTGGCTAGCTAAATGCTAGCATACTACCTCACATTTCTTACACATACATCACAGTTATTTCAATATTAGCGATATTTCATCCATATTGTTGTTCATCCACAACATTAGCGGAGTGAACTAGTCGACTTGTTTTGTGCTTCTGAACTAGCTAGCTAAACTTGGTCGTAGACGCACGAGTGAGATTTCATTCTGTCAATTTCTGTCAATCTCACAATCATGATGTGAAAATCTCATCTAAATCAATCTAAAACACACAGGACTTTGCTGGCTAGTTATCCGATAGTAAACTAGCTCGGATTTCTCGCAAATAAAAACGACTGGAATTTAGCATCAGCCTACTGTAAAAAAATCTGTAAGTTACAACAGCAACAACCATAATTCATCTCGGTAATTACCATGTTGTCAGTTTGCTAGTTATGTACTAGAAAAAGAAAAAAACTAACTAATTTTTCTCACAGATTACATTATTTATATATTTAAAAAAATCTATTTACATCTTAATGACTGATTAAACAGCAATCAAATGCATAGGAACCATATCTTTTCAAATCTTTTCATTAGCCATGTTAGCTAGGAGACAAAATGGGAAACTAGCTCGTATTTCTCAGAAATAAACATATTAGTTACTTATTTACCAGTAGGCAAACCGGCCAAAATCTATAGTTACCATGACAACCATGATTTAATTAATTCATCATAGTTACTAGACATGTTAGATAATTAGCTAGTTAACTGCTAGCTTAAATTTGTCACAGATAACCATGAGTGGTCTATCAGGGGAGTTGTTTATTTAACAGCAGCCGGACATGTCAAAGTGTAACGTTTTAATCACCGACATTTTCCATATTAGCTAGCTGGCTAGTACTAGAAAAGAAAAGAAAACTACTTGCTAATGTGTCTCACAGATATCATTATTAGCAACCTCAGAACCATAATTTTGTCTCAATCATTAGCTGGCTAGTTATCTGCCAGCAAACTAGCATGTAAAGTTTTGCATTTCTTTGTATTTCTTTACATGCTAGCAAACTAGCATGTGAGGATTTGTATTTCCCAAAAACTGACATGAGTATCAACTCCTTATTCACAAATAATACTCAATAATTACAACTATGTATTTACTAGGTGGGAAAAAAAACTGCTAAAATCTGATGCTAGCATAACAACCATGATTTTATAACTAACGTTAGCCATGTTAGCCAGCACACTGCTAGATTGAGATCTCAATATTCGTTTAATAATGCTTATTTGTTAAGCACTAACGTCAGACATGTTGGCTATAGCCGACTAATTTACCGTATATGACTTTGCGAACTAGTTAAATAACTACTGAATACAAAAACGAATAATTTTGAACTTTTGTCAAGTTAGCTAGCTGTCTTAGCATCATCTTATGCGCTAATAATTACGTCACGGGACTCTTAAACATATGCTTTATTTCATTTTTATATATTTTTTTTTTTCGTTTTGAGTTTGAACATAATTTCGGCGCCATGTTTTTTTCCGCTTGGCTTTAAAATGAGAGTGTGCTTGACGGAGAGTTGACGTGTGACCTGCAAGTCAGAACAACTTCCGTATTGAACCGTGTGCCTGTCCGTACAGGCATGGCGACGGGGCAGGCCTGACATTTTACAGAAAGGGTGTGTTTCGGTTTGTCTGTTCGTTTCCGCTCACGTGTAGACGAGGACACACTGCGCTAATCTGTGCGACAAAAAAGTCTGAATTTCGGCAACTGAAATGGTGTCCGTGACCTCAGGTGTTTGTAGTACTGGAGTCATGAGTGTCTGTGCTCTCTGTCTCTTTCTTTCTGTCTCTCTGAGTGTGTGTGTGTGTGTGTGTGTGTGTGTGTGTGTGTGTATACATTCCAGCCAGGTAGACTTGATTGCTTCAGTCAGCATGACTGCCTACTGAGTCATCCTCAACCTTTGTTGTACTGAGTCCTGCCCCATTCTATGAGTGTGAGTGTGCGTGTGTGTGTGCGTATGTGTGTCGTGCTGTGTTCACCGCCACTCCTAAAATCACTGAGGCCCTTTTTCCCCACATGTTCCTGAGAGGAATGAGGAAGTTACGGTTTATATACACATACATTAAGAAAAGAAGGGAAAGGCAGGATATGCTTTAGGAAATTCTGTATGTATGTGTGTGATGTATAAACAGTGTTCCTGCGTGTGAGATTATATTTACGTATGTGTATGTGTGTGTGAGGTGAGGCGAGGCTGATGGCTCTTGCTGAACAATAACACTCAGTCAAGCTGCCACTCAGGATAAAGGTTTCCACCCCAGGCTCTCGGCACACCGTGTTCCAGCCAGGCCGCACTCTTTCTTCCACCGAGCCGGTCACACACTGTGCCGTTCTGACCACCGAGGCCTTGAGATTCTGGAACACACACTCGCAGTGTCGTGTAAGCAAAATAAAAGCGCTGATGTATTCAAATTCCACCTTAAGCCGATGTACTTCCTTTTCAAACGGGAAGCCAGACTTTGTGGACGACTCTCCGGTATCACGGATGACGAGTCTTCAGAGCGTCTGAGGTGACAGACAGCCGCGATTAACGGAGAAGAAAGATGTCTTCATGTGTCAGAGTGGAGGATGAAATGATATTAATAACTGTTACTGACAGAGGCAGGGTAAAGGAAGTGGCATTCCAGGAATAAAATTTCCCCTAACCGCCAACTCGCATAAACTCCGCCTTCTTTCAACTTTTTTTCTTTTTCTTCTTCTTTCTTTATCGAGCGATGGCTGGAAAAGCAAATAGAGCGAAGCAAGCAGCAGGGAAATATGCAAATGTGCGTCGACAACAATGCTTCCTGCTTCTGCAGGGTAAGACACGCCCCCTGAGACATGGCGGGTGGGGCTTATCTATTCATACTACAGAGAATTTAATTGGATGAACGCAAGACTAGAGAAGGATCAAGAAACGGATCCTTTTTTCAAACAAAAAAAAAGAAAAGAAAAAACTATTTCGAGTCTGCAACCAACCGGAAAGTCGATCTTCTTCTTCTCGTAAGGACAAATAACGTTAATCTGAAATGAACTCACAGTCAAGTAGAGACAGCAGCTCAAGGAAAGAAATAATAATAATTAAAAAAAAAAAAAAAGCGTCTGGCAAGAAGAAGAAAAAAACACCCAGCTTCCCGAACGGTCACGTTCCTCTTTCATTCACTCGCCTCCAATTGTCTGGAACCAATTTACGCTTTTCTCTCTCTCTCTCTCTCCACATTTCTCCTTTTCACATCTGCTGCTTTCCATCTGTTCCTCTGGAGTGCGTCTCTGACCGAGCGGGCCAGACAGGCCGTTAACGCAGGTACACCGGGCATCGTTTAAGCTGCCGCGAAGCAGCGTCGAGGCTCCGTTTGGTCAGAATGTTCTGGAAGCACAGAGTGTACCCGGGCGGAGTCGGCAATCAGACAGGACGCAGAGGGCGAAAGCTGAGGCGTCTGGCAGGCAGGAGATATCTCGCTTTATCGGAGGGGAAACGGCGTGAACGCAGCTGCCTGAACGTGCGCTCACCCCCGAGCCGGCTTGGGTTTCAAAGTGAAAATCAGGAGTTTGTTTATAATCGAGCATCCGACGGAGGGATGTCGCAGCGGCCGAACCAGAACAAAGGGCTCCGTGCAATCTCTCAGACGCGCCGTTTATTTCCCTATCGTTCCCCTTCCTGTACAAGCTCTCGGAGCCAAGGAATGCCAAAAGCCTTTTAGGGAAAAGTCACCAATCAATCACGAGCAGATTTCAGCTCACGTCTGTAGTTAATCATTTACACACCCCACGTGCAGCGCTCACGTCACTCTGGATCTCGACGCACAGTATCCTCTGATACACCCAGTTCTCGCTCTACATGTGACCCGGTATCGTCTTTCTTCTCGAGATCTCTCATCTTCAATCTGATCCTTCATCATTTCTCCATAACCGACACGGAATTTCATCCCGACGTATTGAAATGTTCGATTTTTGGCTGGTTTAGACAGACAGGAAGTGTTGCCTGATACCACACACGTACTCAGAACTAGAGACGATTCCTGGAGACAGTGTGAAGTCGGCTGTTCCGAGCTCATCTGGTTCCTGAGATATGAGCGTCTGCTTTGTTAGAGCGCGACTGTGTTTAAGAGAAACGGTCCAATAACAGAAAGAAAAGCAGGATAAATGAAGGATCGTTACGAACAGCTTTTAAGGTCCGATGGAAAATTCAATCACCGACGTCAGCTGCTTTCAATCAGTGTTTGTAATTACAATAGCTTCAGTTATGATGTCATAAAAACAACCAGGATACACACACCTTTAAAGTTTAATGAGAGGAATCTAGTAGAGACGATAACTTTTTTTTTTACTAAAAATAAATAAATAAATAAATACAATAAAATAAAATAACACTAAACCGGATAGGAAAATAAAAGCCACATACAGACAAAAATTCAGGATCAGATTGTCCTGATTTATGATTAAACTGTAATGTTGCACTAAAAAAATCTATCCATCTACCCATCCTTGTGTGTGTGTGAGGTGTGTGTGTGTGTGTGTGTGTGTGTGTGTGTGTGTGTGTGAGGTGTGTGTGTGGGTGTGTCACAGGCGTTCCTCAACGAATTTAACAGTATCTAGGTTCATTATGTCGTACTGTGGGATAATATATCGTTATTTGATTATCAGATCACCATTAGGTGTGTGTGTGATGAGGAGATGACGAGGATGAGGACACTCACTGCAGGTAGGGCGAGAGCCTAACGGAGGACATGAAGTGTGGGCGTTTTTTGATCTGGCGGCGGAAACCGAAGACGGCGTTCTGCTGGAAGCCCTCGCGGATGTTCAGGATGTACTGGTTCTGAAGCGTGATGAAGCGCACCTCCTTCATCCCTCGCTCGGTGGCTTCCTCTATCAAACGCACTACAGGCTGCGGGAACAAACGGGGACAAACAAGTGTGTGAGACAGAGGGAGAGAGATTAAGACACACGCACACACTGCACACTGAGTTTAGGCCCGGGCGAATATGACAAACGGAGTAAATAGAGAAACGGCTCCAATGGAAGCGAGAGAGAGCGAGAGAGAGCGAGAGAGAGAGAACCTGGACACATCCGTCCGGTTCTCACGCTCCCTCCGGCTTCATCTGGAGCGCGACTCAGACGGCACCCGTGAGCCCAGGCTTTGTGAGAGGAAATAAATAGCTTTACTTTCGAGAGGAAAAAAAAGAAAGCGCTTATGCAACGGATTGATTTCAGACGTCTGTGTGTAGGCAGAACACAATGTTTCCTCGGCGTATCTGTGCGATCCAGAACACACAGACACACACGCGCACTAAACAGATTCACAGATAATGAAATTACACAAGCTGTCAAATAAATTAGGGTTGATTCAGTATTTTGGATCGCCTCGCCGTCCCGCTCAGCTTGTGTTTCGGAAAAAGATAAATAAAAAAGACTATTTTATATTGGATTAAATACTAAAACTATCACAGCTCAATTAAACGTACAGGCAAAAACAATTAGCCGGGACGGTGGCGTCCAGGAAGCCGTCGAGCACGGGGTGACGTTTATGTCAACGTGTTTCCCGTTTCTATAGTAACGGCTCATTGGTATAGAGTTCCCAGTGTCAGAGATTAAAGACGATTTAGTGACAGTAAATGTAACCATAAACAGATACAGTCTGCTTTGATGTCTTGTGCTCTGATGCTGATTATTTCCCTTTAACCTTTCATTTCCTTTCCATCAGCTTTCATCACAACCTCCATGTCGCTCTCAGAGAGCCGGTGTGTTTAACGCGCTCACCTCCGAGTACTCCCTCCAGCCGAAGTTATCTCTGCAGTAATACTTCCACACTGTGAGATAGTTGGGGGCGGGGTTTGTGCTGGAGGCGGGGTTTGTCGTACTGGGCGGCGCGGCTCCGAAGCTGGAGGGCGTGGACAACCGTCTGACGAGGTCAAACTCCAGGTCGCACACCCTCATGGCGCTGAAGTCCAGCATGAACACTCGACCCCTGTGTGTCAGAACGGGGAACATCACGGTTAGATATATGCACACACACACACATACACACACACATAAACACACACACTCAGCGACGTCAATACGACTGATATATTAGCCTATTAATTCCTGAAGCTCTGTAACACAAGATATAATTACTGCTCTTACTCCTAATACAGGACATTCATAATTTATACAATAAATATTAATACATATTGATGGATACATTATGAAACGCATCGGTGCTCCACTTTGTTTTATTTATTTTTTTAATTCAGTGTGTGTGTGTGTGTGTGTGTGCGCCAGCTTGAGTGTGTCTGAGAAGTCCCAGAGCGAGTGTTGTTCCATATTAGTCCTTTAGTGGCACATTTGTTTGTAGCTTTGTTTAATAAAGACGAAAAAAACGAAAATTAAAATATCGATACAGCAATAAGAGAAAGGGTTTGAGAAAATCCGATTGTAGAGAACAGGAAATAATGTCTGCTAAAGAAATGATTTGATAATTATAACGAGGAATGTTTGTGTGTGTGTGTGTGTGTGTGTGTGTGTGTGTGTGTGTGTGTGTGTGTGGGGCGCTATACCTCTGCCCTTGTGTTCAGTTTAGCAAGTCACGTGTACATTAATCTTCTATACCGCTTATCCTACACACAGGGTCGCAGGAAGCCTGGCGTCTAGACCAGGAAACTTCAGGACACCCTGACAAAGTGCCAGAACTGTGATGGATGAACTGGAGTTTCACACACTACGGGGCAATTTGTTACCGCCGGCTAGCCTAATCTGCATGTCTTTGGTCTGTGGGAGGAAACCGGGGTACCCTGAGGAAACCCACCAAGCACGGGGAGAACATGCAAACTCCATGCACACGGACCCGAGGTGGGAATTTACAAACTGACCAATGTAAATGATTCATTTCCAGGAGTCGATTCAGAGTCGTATCACTTTCTCGCTGCAGCTGACCAGCAGATTAAACACTGCATGCATGGGAAATCTTCCAGAGAAACAGTGTGTGTGTGTGTGTGTGTGTGTGTGTGTGTGTGTGTGTGTGTGTGTGTGTGTGTGTGTGTGTGAGAGCGTGTGTCGCTTGGAGCGATGAGTTTTTTATTTTTTTTTTAGGTCAGTTTCTGGGCCGAACTGTTCGTTCTGTTCCCCTGACAGCCTCGTCGATCACGCTCTCTACCAAACAAACGACTCTAAGAGGATTACAAGGCGAGGGTGAAAACTCGGACCAGACTCAAAGCTCGAGCCAATCAACGGGCAGGAACGTGCTCGCCCTCTGCCGCTCTCTCACACACACACACACACAATTAAACCCTGGTCTGTTCTTCATTCATGTCCGAGTTCGTCAGTGACTCAAAGTTTGTCCAGAACTCAAACAAAGAGAAGAAAAAGAAAACGAGAGAAGTCAAAAAAGAAGAAGAAAAGAAAGACCCAAACAAGCTGCGCATTATCATCATCCATTAACCCAAATTCCAGTTCCCTTCAATAGTTTAACAGTTTATTTACCACACCCACACACACAAACACCCACATACACACACACACGCGCGCGGACATGCGACACACTGATCTGGACTGAATAGCAAACAAGTCGATGAAGCAACACTGTGAGGCTTTTGCTCAGTTAGCCAGCGTCGCGACAAGAAGCTGACGCAGCCAGACAATTAAAAAGCTAAATGCCAAGCTAGCTTCGAATAAGCTGATGAATAAAACTAGGCACGAAATATGCCAGTGTTACATAGCCGCATTACTTACACATTAGAAACTAGGTTATTACAGTTTGGCGCTGTTGGTTTGAGCGAGTTCCCATGGGTAATTTTATGCGTGGGGCGTGATGCCAGGGCGGGCGCCTCGCTCACCACACCAGGTCACCCCTGACTCAAAAGACTCCTCGCTCACGCGGAGCTGTCAGAGCAAAACTGACTGGTTTGACTCTCATAATTACAGTGTGGGGCAGAGAGACAGGACTCAATCCACAGCTCAGTAACCAAGTCAAACCAAGAGAGAGACAGAGAGACAGCGAGGGAGAGACAGACAGCGAGAGAGTGGAAACATGGCTGGCGCTGTCACGAAGGGCAGGCTGCAATGTTTAGACCCTCACACAGACCACAGACTAAACATTTTCAACGTTCTTAACAAGCAAACAAATACAACGACGCAGACGAGATTCTTCAGAGCATCGACCCGACCTCCCCAGACCTCCGACTAGCCGGCTAGACCTCCTCCACACCGCTCGCTCACCTGCCCGAGTCCCTCGAATAGAGAATAGAGTAACGATAGAGATCTATTAGCTATCTACTTGTCTTTCTTCTGTCTCTTCTGTTTGTGTCAATCAATCAACCTGTCTACCTATGTATCTGTCTATCTTTCTGTATATCTATCAGTTTTTTCTGTATACCAGTATTCAGTCTGTCTGTCTATCTATTCATCTCTCTCTCTCTCTATCTATCTGCCCGTCTGTCATGACTGTCTGCCTGTCTGTTTGCCAGTCTGTTTATTCATCTGTCTGGCTCTCTAAATCAGAAAATTTATTGCAATATGTCTATCTATCATTTTATCTTTTTATCTATCTACTCATCTATCTGCAAAAAAAAAAAAACCCACAGGATTTTTAAAATAAATTTTCACAATACTCATCCACCTGATCATGTCTCACCCCAGGTGTAGTTCAATAGACTGTAGAGTGAACAATCTGCCCCAGGTGAGGATTCTGAGCAGCAGGGGGAACCTGGAGAACCCGTGTGAAACCAGGAAGAACCCGAGGGAGAACCCAGAAATTGCACACACACACACACACACACACACACACACACACACACACACACACACACACACACTAACCTGCTGGGAAAGAGTGCATGGGTTATTACCACAGCACAATGTATGCATTACAGTGTACGCAAAGTTTAAGGAGACTCAGACGAGACGGTGCGGTGTGATCGCCGCGCCAGCGTCTCGTCTACTGGGTTTTGTAGCCGAAAGTCCGAAAGTCCACGAAGACTCAGAAAGATGGAATGATAACGAGATGAAAATGCGGCATAGAAGAGGAAGTGAGACTGCATGTTTATACGAGAGTAAAAAGATGAGTGCTCGATTTTTTGTGTCATGCTCTCGCTCTGTCTAAGTTTGGCACGACGCCACGAGAGCAGCCGAAACTGATCTAGAAAAAGAGAGTGCAAGCTGAAGAAAGAACAAGATGGTAAAAATGTAAACATAATGAGAGAGAGAGAGAGAGAGAGAGAGAGAGAGAGAGAAAAGGGAACTAAGAGAGAGAGAGACACAAATAGACAGTCAGCAAGCGAGAGTCACAGATAGGCTACGGGACACAATCAGGGACAAAGGGACAAAAAGTGGGGAGGAGACACACGGTAACTGAGAGACACAAACAAAGAGAGAGTGAGAGACAGAATCAAAGAAACAGACAGCGAGAAAGAGAAAAAGAAAGACATACAGAATGAGAGACAGAATCAGAGACAGAGACACACAGAGAGAGAGAGAGAGAGAGAGAGAGAGAGAGAGAGAGAAATAGGCAGGTTGAGAGACAGGATCCGACAGATAGCTGGCGAGACAGAAAGAAACAGAGAGACAAAGACAGATAGAGAAAGACATGGACAGACCGAGCAAGTAAGAAACTAAAACGGAGATAGACAGAGACACTGAGAGACAGGCAGCAAGAGAGAGAGAGAGAGGGAGAGAGACAGAGACAGGGAGATCAAGACACTGGGAGACAGGCAACAAAAGAGAGACTGAGACACCTTATCACAGAGACGTCATCAGAAACCGAAAAAGAACGAGAGAGAGAGAGAGAGAGAGAGAGAGAGAGAGAGAGAGAGAGAGAGATGTCATCTGACCTACTAAATAAAGCCAAAAACAAATATGTGTATACAGCCTTTCTTTCACACACACACACACACACACACACAAACACACACACACACACAAACACAAACACACACACAAACACAAACACACACACAAACACAAACACACACACACACACACATACACACACACACACACACAGAGCGAAAGAGACAGAGACAGAGACAGATTATTCCCTTGCCAAACTAGACATGACTTTTGGGAAACACACACATATACACATATACAGACACAATTATTACCGATCAAAACACAAAGAGACGTAGAACATCCTGTGTCTTACAGCCTGTACTCACACACACACACACATGCACACACACACACACCACCTGTCAGTGAGGAGCAGAAAATAAAGCAGTGTACACAGGAGCGAGTCCTGATTAGGAACTGGAACATCTCACTGAACCACAAACACACTGTGACAGTGATGATATTAAAGCAAGATGTAGCACACGGGACGCTTACACACTCATACACTCTATACCTGTGGTTAACACACACACACACACACACACACACACACACACAC
>JAAGKR010003900.1:7881-68183 GCA_011419295.1 Clarias macrocephalus | reverse complement strand
GAGCGACATGCCAAATTCAAATTACACATCGTGCTAAAGTCCAACAAACAGTTTAGTCAGTCAAATAACAACCAATATTCATTAAGTAAAATACGTTAAATTTAATTTTACTCCCCTGAGAAAAAAAATAATATATGTGGATGTGTATACGTTTTATATCCTATCTACAGTAACCACATTTCTACACACATTTATGCCATAATAATATCCAATAGTATCCAAGACTGTTGGTTTGCGTCTCTTTTTCTTTCAATGCGCGTCAGCAATATTCTCCTATTCACGTGACTAAGAAAGCCTTTCGGAAGCGTTCGGGAATGTTCGCAAAAAATTCGCTTTTTATATACAATTTTATACAACGCTTTTATTTTGTGAGTGATTTTTAACGCTATGCAAATAAATTGACCTAAACAAATATTTTAACAATAATTAAAAAATCCAGCCCTATGTGTGTGTGTGAGTGTGTGAGTGTGTGTGTTTTTCATATACTCACACACACACACAGAGTGTGTGCAGGAGCATTTTACCTTATTTTGTTTTGTTTTTATTGAAAAATAAATATAAAGCTCAGTATAGAGTGGCATAACGTAGGCAATATAATTAACTGAATTTTAGTTAATTATAACCAACTATACAACTATACAATCATGACTGAGGGAAATATCTACTACCGTATATATTAACATAGGCAAAAAATAAATAAATAAATAAATAAATAAATAGCACAGATACACATGACCATGTGTTTTTATGGATGTTTTTAGTTGTTTATCTGAGTTTTAAGGTCACATCTATGTAGCAAATGGGGAAATTGTCCAATTATACCTGTGTGTCTGGATAAATAAAAAGCACGAAGAAGCATTCCAGCTGTAAATTGTTACTTTACATTTGCTTTAATTTACTTTATTGCTGTGTCAATAGACTTGCATGCTGTAGTAGGCTGTGCCTGCGTTTAGGGCGGGTGCGAGTTTTTCAAATGCACCAATCATATGAAAGCATTTTTCGCATTCTCCACTTCGGTCGCTTCATCAGGATACCAAGAGGGTTTACGTAACCATATGGAACGATATTATTGGCTAGACTGTTCTAGTTGTTTAAAGGCGCAATAGTACATCACACGCTGATTGGCTAGATCTTGGTTTTTTTTTCGTCTTCGTATTTTTGTTCCTGTGTCAAAACCGCTAGCTAGTTAAATACCGAGGCTTATTAGCTATCCTTGGTTGAAACACGCTACCATTACAACATATGTAATATTTTTGTTTATTGACATTTATCGACATTGCTGAACCCGATAATAAACTTCTAGAGGCGGGAATCTAACCAGGCCACCAGTAAAGTTAGCGTTGGCCATCTTGTTCTAGCTAAGTTAACGTTAGCTGCTTTTTTTTTTTTTTTTACTTTAGCTCGCCAAACAGACTCATTGAGTTTGTGGTTGTTTTTAATTAAGTAGACAATGTTTTTCGTGTATTAATTTAAAAGGTTGTAGTTAATTTGAGTTATGTTGGACCCTGTCACTGTCCTGGAGCGGTACTAGCTATAGTGTGAGTTATTATACAGCTAACTAGCATTAGCATTAAACCCCACCGGCCTCGGAACAAACTGCTGCTTGGACTGGATTCCGTTTTACCGTGGTTTAATTACAGGCGACATGGTAAGCTTGTCTCGCATATTTCTACTGATTTGAGTCAATTATTTACATACTCCTTTTCAAGTCTGCTACTTTCCATACTAGCCCGGTCAGCTAGCAGTGGCTAACTTTGCTAGTTTTAGCTAGCTAAGTGATGGACGACGTGTAGCAGGCTAAATGATTTAACTTAGGAAATTATGTTTATGGTAAGGTTTCTCAGCAGACACTATTCCAGTTTTAACTTTATGAATTCAGAAGCTTGGTGTCGAGACTGGAGAGAATGAACAACAGGACTAATTAATCAACTTTATTGCTCAGGATGTGTTAATGGGATGCGTGTGATTATTTTAAATTATTTTTGTATGTTTAGGCTAAATAACCAGTGTAATTGTTGTTTTAAGTAAATCTCGGTTCCACTTAAAAAAAAAACAACTTTGTGCTTAGTTTTTCCTTTTTCCTCCTATTACTTTCCTCTATTGAATGGACTCAAGATCAGTGTTGGAGTATCCAGGTTGCCAGCCCTTTTCAGGGGAAATGTAGCTACTTTTTGCTCGAAGTCGCCAGATGACGCCATATAGTTATTTGCATGTTCATTGTATTAGTTATTTGCACAACAAGTAAGGACTGATCCACTGCACTGTTCTATACTATAAAACCGCCGCACGCCAGGCTTGGTGGGTCAGTGTTTTTTCCGGTTTATTTGTTTTGCGGTATAAAAATAAAAACGACAAATACTACTTCTTTTCACCCTCTGTTTTCGTTTCGAAGACGTTGAATAAATTTTATTTAGGAGATTATTTAACAGAAATTTTAGCATTTCTTTAATGTTTTAAATAGTGTTGCACAATTAATCACATAGAAATTGAAATTGCAATATGAACCAATGCAATTATCCCATTTCCAATTGTGAATCAAATTAAAGATGGTTGTAAAAACAGTACTCCTGTGCAAAGTGGTTATCTGATAATTGTGATGTGTTAGAAAAATGCTAGGCAGGTAGCGATAGTGACAACTCTAATGTTGATGATTGCCTTTTTTAAAAAAGGGGATTTGTATGATCAGGGTTATGGATTTAGCCTTGTCCTGTCTGTATATTAACTGAGCACAAATAAAGCCAATATTTGTGTAAACTAATTTAGAATACAAATAGAGCATGTTATATCATTTACAGCATGCTTGGCCATGTTGATTTGATGTCATGTTGTAAATAGGAAAAGATGTGAAATGTGCATGTTTCTGTCTGAGAAATGTGCTTTGTGCACAGAGCCATTGTTTGAACATGTTTGGGCTCTTTAGGTCTAGTGAAGGAATGTTGAAACTTTACAGCCTACCAAGCAATCATGCATGCAACTGTGTGGCACCAGTTTGAAACCCCAAACGAGTTTGTTGACCAGGTGTCAAATTAAAGCCATGCATGAATGTATACATGATTCTAATAAAGTGGCAGCTGACTGTGTATGCTGAACATATTAAGCTTTGTTTTATAACAATTCTGCACGAAACAATACTATTGTCTCTGTTTTAATGGCATTTATATTACTATCCTGTCTGGAAATGTCGGAAACATATCAAGCTGCGGTGTGATGGGTGTAAACAGATAAATAACATGGCATGCCCAAATAATTGTGGATGTTTACACTATGCACATGACAGTGGAGATGATGATTAATCTATGCTTCCCTCTGATACAGCTATCGGCAAGCTAAAACACTGATTCAGTTGGAAATGAAACTATAGTTCAAACAAGCTTCTGGAAATTTCCTCGCTCTCGTCGCTATGCCCACCGCTGCACCTACCACTGCACCTGGAAGCAATTTTCATATCACACATCGCTGTCATCTCGCTCTCTTAACAAAGTCATGAATACGACTTTTGTTTAAAAACCAGCAGTGATCTTTTTCTTCGTGCTACAGCACAGAGCTGGGGATAGAAAGGATTCTCAATGATATCTTCTTAAAGTAAAGAGACTGAAATGTAAAAGTGCTTTAGATGCCTCTACTATTTAGAAAAAGATCGTGCATTTGTCAGTTTTTTTAAATTTTTTATTGTTCAACAGAATTTCTAGCATTTCTCTAAAGTTTTATTTAGTGTTGCACAATTAATTGCTTAGAAAATAAAATCTCATTATCTCATCACAAAAAGTTGCAATTTCTTACAGGTAATGAATGCATGCGTAGTCGGTAATTCCTGTGGAGTTTTGCCGCAAGTATACTGGTTATGATCTATAGACTCAAATACCCTGCAACCGTCCAATCAAAAGCCTCATTCATCAGTGCATTGTTTGTTTTAATGCAGCGGCATGTGTGTGGTTTTTGACCAGAAAATACAAATTGGGTGCTTTTTTTATATTAATATAATTAATTGACAAACGCTTGCAGAATGAGACGACATTAAAGAGACATGAAAATGATGGATGTTGTGACATGAGAAGTAGAGTACATGGTGCCTATGTTGTGAAGGAGTGATTTTAGAAATTAATTAACACATGAGCCATATAAGTTATAAGGTCATAAGCCTTCATGCTTCTACTTCTAATACCATTATTTGCTTTTAGCATAATGTGAGTGTATAATATCTATACAGTTTGAATACTAAGTTATAAATTACTGAACAATTCGTGCTGCATGCAAAGTGTGATTGGACGTCAGTTTAATGTCTGGTCTGGTAACCTACAAGAGTGATCTCATTGCTCACCTTAAATTTTATTGTGCCTGTTTTTGTGTGCTTGTGCAGAACTCGAATGTGGAGAACTTGCCTCCCCAAGTTTTGAGACTGGTGTATAAAGAAGTGTCAGCACTGGCAGCAGACCCGCCAGAGGGAATCAAAATTTACCCCAGTGAGGAAGACATCACAGAACTACACACTGCCATCGAGGGGCCAGGTAGTCATGATTTGTCATGTCATGATGCGCACTGTTAGTTAGTGTGAATATGGAAGAGGTTTAGCATTTGCGCATTTCCTGTTTGCTCGAACAGAAGGGACACCATATGCAGGAGGAGTGTTCAGAATGCGCTTGGTCTTGGGCAAGGATTTTCCTGCTGTACCACCCCGGGGCTATTTCCTGACCAAGATTTTTCATCCAAATGTTGGACACAAGGGTGAGATCTGTGTCAATGTTCTGAAGAGAGACTGGAAGGCAGAACTCGGCCTCAGGCATGTACTGTTGGTAAGTAGTACAGATCACCAATGTACTGTTGGAACAAAAACATTTTCAGTCCCCCCCCTACAATGTAGCAAGTGTGTGATGACCACCTGGTAAGAGAGTTTTGTCGCAATCTTGTGCATAATGGGAAATTAGCGACAACATGATGGATGCATTGAGATCCCAACGGGGACGAGGCTAGGAAGTAGCATGAACTTGGTGAATGCACATTTTTCCATTTTGACCCCATTCCCTCTGCGTTTAATATTTCTAGGACACACTGAGAATTTCAGTAACTTCGTCAACACTTTGGTCTGGTAGAATTTTCTTATCGTAAAAAGTGCGGGCTGGTAATAAGCCAATCTCGTGGGTCCGATTAATTTCAGTAAAATTGAGCTACTCTAACATCATTAAATTTCATAATGTTGAAGAGAATGAGATTTACAGCTTGTGACTGGAAACAGGGATGTAGCCTGTAATTAAAACGCATTTTTAGGAAAAATAATTTAAAGATAGAATTAGGAGGCCTGTTGCGTTTATTAGCAGAACCACACGGCTCCCCCCTGTTAGTGCCTCTCACATTTTCAATCCGTTTGCAACTGTTTGCATTGTTTGACTCCCTGCAGCTTTCAGCTCTCAGGTGACGCAGATCAAAATGCTTGCAAAACTGTGAAATTTCTAAGCCGCCCTTTTCAAAATCTCATTATATTGTTTTCCCCTTTTTTCTCTTCCTCAGACCATTAAATGCCTACTGATCCACCCAAATCCAGAGTCGGCTCTGAATGAAGAGGCCGGGAGGTTACTGTTGGAGGACTATGCAGAATATGCCTCACGTGCCCACCTGCTGACCGAGATCCATGCTATGGGAGGAGGTTCGGGAGCTCCGGAGCCAGGCGACGGACCACAGCCCAAGAAACATGCAGGAGATCCGAGCAAACGTGCAATTACAGCTAGCGCTGCAAATACAATTGCTACAGCCAACGGCACAAACGGTAGCAGTGCCAGTGGCACAAGCAGTAGCAATAATACTGGAGTCGCTAAAAAGAAAACGGACAAAAAACGAGCTTTGAGGCGACTATAATAATGAATAATCCTTTTTTCTTTATTTTTGTCAATATAAATATTGAATTGAGACCATATTTTCCTCCTTTTTATGATTTCTGTTCTAGAAAATAATCTCTGCTTTTTATTGGTTTTGTGATTTAGCGTTGTACACAAATTCCTTTCATTACGGTTTGTTTCATCCGCACTCTGCTCTCAGGTTTATGACTTTCATGATGACAATGTAGATTACACATGGAAAAGGAACAGGTTTTTTTTTTTTTTTTTTGAGTGTTTTCAAGCATGCATTTATGTCCCCTGATCATCTCATGAACATTTTAGCAATATGTCAGTATTTTGCCCCATGTCCTCCTTTAAAGGGGGAAATGAGAATTTCTCACAGTTCTAAGATATTAAAATATAACACCAGCTTTTAAAAAGGGAAAGAAATAGTTCTCTAGAAGTCAATCAACCTTTTTGTTATTTGGCCAATACTTGGGGTAGTGCCCGTATGACATGCATAGGGCACTTCCTGCAGAAGTTGGTAAACATAATGGCCAATTTCACTGATTGTCGAAGTGAAAACGCACTGCCAGGGATCATTGTTTAAGTTTTAGTAGCACACTTCATCAGGCAAGGGTCTCAGCGTGCTCCACGGATATTTAATTAAACACGAGAAAAAGAAATTAATGGAATCTCCAAGTGTGTCACAGGCACTAGATTGGGGAGTAAGTTGATGGTTTATGAAGTGGTCTAAAGAGTTTCATTTGCTTTACTTGCATAGCATGCAAGACTGCCTAATGTCACTCTATCACTTATCTAAGTGGAGTAATTTATATAAATTTGGTTGTTTAAATTGAGTGATTTATAGGTGACTCCATGGTTATGCCATTCTAGGCAAATTTGTAATATTTATTAGGTATGAAGTGCAACTTTGTCCTTTTACAATATTCTACAGCAATGTAGTGTGTTAATAGATAAAGTTCGGAAGAAGAAAAAAATAGGGAAAGCATAGGATGGGTTAAGATGTGGTCTGAATATAACTTTAAAATGTGCTTGTGTCTTTTTCCATGTATTTGTGCTTTTATGTTGTCTGTTCTACACATTTTCCAGTTTAAACCATGGGTGTGTTACCAGTTTTCACTCCCTGGCTTTTGTCAGATCATGCCCATGAACCTTAAGAGGCAGGTCTCATGAAATCTTTAAAAAAAAAAAAATTTTTTTTTAATCTAGAATGAGACAGTCCCTTTTCATCTGAAGAAGCATTTGTGCTCTTCCACAATCCTTGTACACCATTTTTTAATTTTTAATCCAATAATGTGACTTGTTTTAAAAATGTTAGCTATAATGCCCCTTAAGCGTGTGTAAATTAGAGCTGATTTCTAGCGATGTTGCTCTTGGTGAGGGAATGTCTCATTTTGTCACTCTTGTATCGCTGCATTTGCGTTCAGTCCACATCCAGCGATGTTCGTTTTGTGGGGGGCCTATGGTTCCCATGAAAGCTCTCTTTTAATGGCTCTGGGCTCTGCTAAGACCATGCATACGGGTAACCTTTTACCATTTTGTGAGGTTCTGTGTGGGCTTAGGGGCAGTTGTGTCCATTTAAGTTATTTAAATTAAAAATAAAGTATCTTCTGTTACATACATGTTGTGTTGGATACTATATTTTTGTATTTTTTTAGATCAGGTTATGTCAACTGCTGTTACATTTTGTTTTAATTTTTATATGAAGTTCTTGATTAACTGACAAACAATAGTACCAGCTATAATTTGAATTATAGCTATCTAACATCTAATTAATTAAAAAAAATTGTATGGTGCATCATCTATATAAACAAAGTCTGATAGCAGTTAACAGAGCACATGATCATTGATATAGTGAATCACTAAGCAGACCTTTATTTCATGCTGATGAAATCTTGGGTGTGAATGTTTGATAAGTAAATATGGGCAAATGTTTTTTTGCAAACCAATCTAGCCATGTTCTGCCCAAAACTGACAAACACATTTCTATGTACACTACCAGTCAAAAGTTTGGTCACACTTTCTAATTCCTTGGTTTTTCCTGATTTTTATTTCTACATTGGGAAACAATGCTGAAGGCATCCAAAACATGCAATCATTTGAACAGTTTATATTGAGATGGGTCTGCTACTTTAACATTATAAGGCTTTATAACTGCTCTAATTTGAGGTGATGTTAATTGGTCATTTTTGAGGCTAAATGAACAACTCTGGAGCAGAGGTAAGTCTTGGTCTTGCTTTTCTGCTTTCCTCTTCATGAGAGACTGGTTCATCATGATGCTTGATGGGGTTTGCCAATGTACAGTTGTGGCCAAAAGTTTTGAGAGTTACATAAATATTGGAAATTGGAAAGGTTGCTGCTTAAGTTTTTATAATAGCAATTTGCATATACTCCAGAATGTTATGAAGAGTGATCAGATGAATTGCATCGTTCTTCTTTGCCATGAAAATTAACTTAATCCCCCCCAAAAAAAACATCATTTCAATAATCGTCTTGTTAACTCAGGTGAGAATATTGACGAGCACAAGGCTGGAGATCATTATGTCAGGCTGATTGGGTTAGAATGGCAGACTTGACATGTTAAAAGGAGGGTGATGCTTGAGATCATTGTTCTTTCATTGTTAACCATGGTGACCTGCAAAGAAACACGTGCCGCCATCATTGCGTTGCATAAAAATGGCTTCACAGGCAAGGATATTGTGGCTACTAAGATTACACCTAAATCAACTATTTATAGGATCATCAAGAACTTCAAGGAAAGAGGTTCAATTCTTGTTAAGAAGGCTTCAGGGCATCCAAGAAAGTCCAGCAAGCGCCAGGATCGTCTCCTAAAGAGGATTCGGCTGCGGGATTGGAGTGCCACCAGTGCAGAGCTGATCAGGAATGGCAGCAGGCAGGTGTGAGCGCATCTGCACGCACAGTGAGGCGAAGACTTTTGGAAGATGGCCTGGTGTCAAGAAGGGCAGCAAAGAAGCCACTTCTCTCAAAAAAACATCAGGTCTTGCAGATCTTCAAAAAGTATGGCGAATGGCCTGCTGAGGACTGGGGCAGAGTCATATTCTCGGATGAAACCTCTTTCCGATTGTTTGGGGCATCTGGAAAAAGGCTTGTCCGAAGAAGAAAAGGTGACGCTACCATCAGTCCTGTGTCATGCCAACAGTAAAGCATCCTGAGACCATTCATGTGTGGGGTTGCTTCTCATCCAAGGGAGTGAGCTCACTCACAATTTTGCCCAAAAACACAGCCATGAATAAAGAATGGTACCAAAACACGCTCCAACAGCAGCTTCTTCGAAATCCAAAAACAGTTTGGTGAAGAAGAATGCATTTTCCAGCACGATGAAGTTTTGATGGATAAGGCAAAAGTGATAACTAAGTGGCTCGGGGGCCAAAACGTTAAAATTTTGGGTCCATGTCCTGGAAGCTCCCCAGATCTTAATCCCATTGAGAACTTGTGGTCAATCCTCAAGAGGCGGGTGGACAAACAAAAACCCACTAATTCTGACAAACTCCAAGAAGTGATTATGAAAGAATGGGTTGCTATCAGTCAGGATTTGGCCCAGAAGTTGATTGAGAGCAGCCCAGTCGGATTGCAGAGGTCCTGAAAAAGAAGCCCAACACTGCAAATACTGACTCTTTGCATAAATGTCATGTAATTGTCGAGAAAAGCCTTTGAAACATATGAAGTGCTTGTAATTATATTTCAGTATATCACAGAAACAACTGAAACAAAGATCTAAAAGCAGTTTAGGAGCAAACTTTGTGAAAACTAATATTTGTCATTCTCAAAACGTTTGGCCACGACTGTACTTGACAATACTGTTTTTACATGAACTGACTTGTTTTAAATTATTCATGTGGTGTTTTTTAGTTTTTAAAATAATCCAGTAGTGTTCTAGAATGAAGAGAATAATCAAAATTTGTGTCTAGACTTTTCACTTATACTGTATATTCCATTCCAGATTTTATCCCCATTTGAAATTGTTATAATGACCTCTAATGGTTTGGCAAGATTTTCTACTGCATTTTTTCAAGCTTGTCCAAAGGGCATTTTGTGTTCATTCAGCCACAGTAGTATTGCTGGGCCCAGGCACTGATTGGTAGGTGATGTGGCCTGAATGCAGTTCATTCTGAACTTGGTTGAGTCTCTGTTGAGCTCACTTGAGTTCTCCACTCCCATCTTAGCAAACTGTGCTGTTAGGGAACTTTTTTTCTGCACCTGGGTTTTGCTAGGCTGGTACCGGTTTGGGCCTCTTGGTTTTGGTGAAGGGAAACCTGTAGTTAATTTAGGCTGTATAGTGTAGAGTTGTCATTAGGAATAAAGCCACACTTTAATGTAGTAATTTGAAGATATTCTTCAAAACTTTAAGCCCTCCCCCCCCTTACTGTAATTCGAAATAAATCTGTGTAAATGTTAGATGTCAGCATGGTTAGGAAAAAATCATGTAGACTATAACATTGGCAGTTTAGAAAAGATTGCAACTGAAATATATTACTGCCTGAGATGACCTCTTCAATCTCACTGTATCTGAATTCAGGTAAAATGCTTGAGTTATGCCACTTTCAAAACTTTAGGGAATTTCATAGCTTTTATTTTAGTAAACTGTTTTTTTTTTTTTTTTTTTTTTTTTAAAGATTTTTTAATATGTTTGTGACTTGGTAAAGATCGTGATGAGTTGATGAGTAGTCAGTTTAACAAACAAGGTTTTAAAAAAACAGTTTGTCCGTCTAAAGTTGTTTTAATTGCTAGTTCTGCATGCATACCCCTCACAGTGATTAAATTTATTGGCTACATGCCATAGTGAAATGGACATGAGCTTAATAATTTAAGTTTGTAAAAGGTCTAAATACCAGCTGTTAAATTATCTGCTCACTAACTCACTGTGCAGATGGTGTTTGACAAAGTTGTAATGATTGAATGATTACATTTCTTAAAAAACAGCACAGATGTAAGAACAATTATGATTCAAATCAAGAGCATCACAAGTCCTGTTTGTCAGATGACATGACTGATGTTCACATCATGAGAAGACTATAGAGAGTAGTGTGTGCTGTATGTTCCAAGCTTTAACTGTGTTTTTCATCTGTGAATACAAGTTCACGTTTGGTAATAAGACAGTGGGGAATAAAAATGATTTAATAACTTATTATTGAGGGGCGGCACGGTGGTGTGATGGTTGGCACCGTAGCCTTGCACCTCCAGGGTCCCGGGTTTGTTTCCTGCTTCGGGTCTGTGTGTGTGTGGAGTTTGCATGTTCTCCCTGTGCGTTTCCTTCGGGTATTCCGTTTCCACCCACAGTCCAAAGACATGCAGATTAGACTACGTTGTGCTCCCAAATTGCCCAGTACCTGTGTGTATACATACAGTATAATTATGTGTGTGTGAGTGTGTGTGTTTGTGTTTTACATATACTCACACACACACACACACACACACACACACACACACACACACACAGAGTGTGTGCTGGAGCATTTTACCTTATTTTGTTTTGTTTTTATTGAAAAATAAATATAAAGCTCAGTATAGAGTGGCATAACGTAGCCAATATAATTAACTGAATTTTAGTTAATTATAACCAACTATATAATCATGACTGAGGGAAATATCTACTACCGTATATATATATATATATTAACATAGGCAAAAAAATAAAAAATAAATAAAATAGCACAGATACACATGACCATGTGTTTTTATGGATGTTTTTGGTTGTTTATCTGAGTTTTAAGGTCACATCTATGTAGCAAATGGGGAAATTGTCCAATTATACCTGTGTGTCTGGATAAATAAAAAGCACGAAGAAGCATTTCAGCTGTAAATTGTTACTTTACATTTGCTATAATTTACTTTATTGCTATAGTAATGTACAAGTCGCACTTCAGTAAACAAGATATTTTATCAATGTTCATTTCATACATATTAAGCTTATTTGTCGTTACAAAATGTATAATTTACATATGCAGGAGTGGTGACGCTTTCACAGAACATCATGTTCCGAAATGCATAAAATAGCTCAAATATTTCATCTAAATTATATTTCAAATGAGAAAAAAAAACCCATCTGAAATATAAATAACCTCAAGGTGTCTTAAAAAGAAAGTTCACCTTTAAATATGACCATATGGCAGCTAAGTCTTATTGAGATGCCTGACTCTAGGTTGCTCCTGTCACAGCTGGGGTTGAAATGTCAAGCAGTAGGAATAAGCCTCATTAATATATGCTGTTTCCTAAAAATAGATTATTTTTTACAGTGCTGAACATCTCTTAGGCGTATCTGGTATTAGTCTCGCCACTAGTAAAAAAAAAAAAAAAAAAAAAAAAAAATAGGATTACAACTATTGTGCTAGTAATGAGAATTAGTTCTCTGCTTGTCCTGTTTAGTACTTTGTTGCAGGCCATCTGGAGAGGATGTGTCTGAAGGCTGTGCCCAAAGACATCAGCAGATGTGGGGAATTTTCCTGGCTGATACCCTGCCAGGACTGCAATACAGCCATTTTTGACTGCTGCTCACTCTTAGGGCTTTTAGTTTTGTGAAATACTGGCTCATTTTTGGGTTACTTCTGCTTAAAGCTCTTCATTTTTGCTCTGAAAAGCTGCATAACTGTTATGGTGGTATCTTTCGAATGCAGTCATATCCATTGAGCTTAAGCAAAATAAAATACCAGCCTTTATGCTTTTTAGCAAACAGGCTTTTCTCTTCCTGACATGTATTACTGGTTTCTATCTTGTAGTTTAATACACTATCACTGTACCAATGTATTAACATTTTGTCTATTTGAAAAAGAAAAAGATCTTTGGGCACCTTCCAGTGAAGGGAAATGTACAATGCTACATTATACAAAGGTGTTCAATGCAATTGTGACAACCATATATGGGTGCGATGGTAATGTGTATATATATATATATATATAAAACATAAAACACTGCCTTTAAATTTTTTTTTCCTCACAATGGTCCCTAGGATTTGTTCAACCTGTCATTTGTGTGACTTTTTATGACGTCGGAAGATGTTATTGTCTCTTCAGTGCTAAATGTGTTCCAGATTTTTTCAGTCACTCGTTCTAATCCTGTACAGGTTCGCGGAAATCCATCGCATCGTGCTACATATCACGTTTTTTTTTTTTATATATCAACAATGTATGTGATAAAGCATTTACTTGATTGATCATTAAACTGAGATAAGCAGTGCAGATTTCATCAACTAGCACTAGTATTCCCATTTCAGAAAGTTAAAAGTTAACAAAATATTTGTACCTACCAAAATATTCGGGGCACCAAAACAGATGTTATAAAAAAAATTTATAACAATGTTTTTATGCAAAAACATATTGAATAAGCCGAACCATGAAGTTGCAGTGCTACTAGTGTCTTTCATGTCATTGCTCACGCCAAAATATCAACCACGCTGAGCAATTGTACATTGCACAGGACACATATGTTGCACATTTCTGGTTCTGTTTACATATAAATGAGGACTAATTATTGCACTTTAAAGATGGACAATGCCACTGCTGCTCATCATTTTGACATTCCTTGACCAATCATATTGCTGCTGTTTGCACACTGCACATTTATACTTTATGTACTTACTGTATATACACATATACTTTATGAAGTTTATTTATACAGTTCACATTTATATTCACATCTTCTTACATTTGTATATATTTATAGTTTATATTTTACATTCTTTTCTACTACTGGCATTTGGTTCTCTAATTTCCATTTTTAGGCCAAAAATAATTGTGTAAGCATTTCATTGCATATCATACTGTGTATGGTTGTATTTCTGATTAATAGAAAATGTAATATAAATGTTATTTTATTTATCACAATAAATGTATATTAATTTCAATTATAAATGTTGAAACAATAATTAAAATATTTAGGTAAACCATTTAGTATAGGATGAACAATGCCATGCATTCATATCCATTATAATAATTAATAAACTGTGTTTTAATGCAAACTTGTCACAGACATACAAGGGTTTATTTAAATATCTGAGTTGAAGGGAAAGAGCTACAAGCAAATAGTAACAGATTGTGCAAATAACAGACGTAAAGTGACTTATGTCAAAGTAAAGTTCACAGTTACAACAGCAGTTTGAAAGTTTTATTTTTAATGACAAATTTCCTTAAATGAACCTTCAACTTCTCTTTGTGCAAATACCCCAAATCGTGCATGTTTCATTTTCAATTTCAATGTATGCATTGTTTATTTTATATTTCATTTAGTGTCCCCCAAAAAACATTTTATTTAATTAGGCCTCCATGAGAAAATCTTAGACAGTAAAAAATTCAGTAAGATAAGCTGAACATGTTTTTTAAGGATTGTCGCAGCAGGACTTAAGACAAGCCAGGCATTTTTCTTGAGGTAGTTTTTATTTTTATTTTATTTTTTTTTAATAAGCCTCATTAACTTCATTTAACTAATCTGCCTTATTTAGCTAGGCTAGACCACTTGAGTCCTGGCTTTCCTGACTCTACTCTCTCCATCATCACAATCACAGCAGCTGACATTTAATTTTAAACACTTTGGGGCAGCTTCCAGCAAAGCTTTTACAAATATTTTCTTGAGAAAATGTCTGAAATTAGCTTGGAGATCTTACCATGAGAATACAAAAACAAAAAACAAACTGTTTTTTTTTAACAAAACTGGGGAAATATTCACTTTTCTGTTTTAATTTAACACAGTCTGGGTTTCAGAGTCTGTAGATAGATCATTATAATGCACGTTTAGTGTATCTTGTGGTGCAGTGGTGAGCACTGTGAGCCTTGCATCTCAAGGGTAAGGGTTCGAGTCACACCTTTGGGTCTGTGTGTAGGTAGCAGATCTTACAATGAGAAGACAGCAAAAAAAAAAAAAAATACTGTGGAAATACTCATCTCTCCAGTGTTGATTTAACACGGTCAGGGTGTAAAACACTGTAGGGTGTCATTTCAGCACTGGGAATTCAACATTGTGTATGTGTATCTGATGATACACGATGAAGGGGCCTACTTTTTGCATGCTGTTGTGTCAATGGTTTGTGTGTGGGACAGAGAGAGAGAGAGAGAGAGAGAGAGAGAGAGAGAGAGAGAGAGACCTGTTCTGCATGTGTGAGACAAAAAGGAAAAGAAATTTGGCTTGGAACTGCACCTGGGGTCTAGATCTGCCAGTGGATTTGACTGTAGCTAACTTTGATGAACAAGAACTACTGTCACTGGAATGTGTAAGGAGGTATCAGAAAACTGGGAAACTGTTCATGTTAAACACCACTGACAACGTCGTAGACAAGGGAATCAGTTATATATGTGGACTAAAACAATATTGTTATGGTTAATATTTTATGTACTGATTTAATTGTGAATTGTAGTGATTATGAAATAGCAATCAGTTACCGCCTGATTTATTTATGCTATAGCCCAGCAGACAGATTTTTGTCCATTAGAAAAAAGCATTATGGTAACGTTATTAGATTTTTTTTTTCATTTAACGACTTTTTGGTTTTGTTCTCCATCTCGGTTTTCTGTGGCGTGCTGATCGCCGGAGTGTGTGAGCGCAGGCTGTAATTTGAGGCGCTTAGAAACGGCTGAGCGCTTTCTCTCTCCTAGAGAGCGTGAGTGAGAGTGAGAGTGAGAGAGAGAGAGAGAGAGGACCCGAACAGCAGCCCACCCACCTGTATAGGAATAGCAGACTATAGCGCACTGCCTAATTACTGTCTGTGGGAAGCAAAAAAACTCAGACTGGGGGAGGGTTTTGCTCTAACCACACAGAAATCGAAGGAGCTCCGAATTAATCAAACTATTAAATCGGTCGTGTTGGAGGGAAAAAATGACGACGAGCAAAGAGTGGAAAAGGCGCAGAAGCAGCGCTCGAGCCTCTCACTAAGCTGAGCGGACCTGAGTGAGCAACAAGCACAAACCCTCCCTCCATACACATATGCACACACACACACACACACACGAATTCTTGCTGTGTTTTGCTGAGACCTCCGAAGAACCTTATTATCGCTGATTCCTTTTTTACTGACTTAAGATCTCAAACTGCGCGGTTGTTGATTTATGTTCTGATCTTCTGCTCGGCGTCTGCGAGTGTGCTGGTTCCGTGGACAGGAAGTCACAACTTTATGTGTCATTCAGTGATCTGCATTTTATATTCTGTTGCAAGCATTATGCATACAGTGTGCGCCTACAGGCCAGACTGATCCAAGTGCTGTCAGTCTTTTTTTTTCGTGTCTGAACGCTCATCCGTGCGCTGTCCATGGTGCTGAATGTGGACATGAACGACTGATCAGGCAGATGTAGCTGTGGTTGACAGGCAGCTATAACTGTTGCTGTAGATACTTCATCATAGTTGGGGTTTAGTGAATCTTGTGGTGCAGTGGTTAGCACTGTGGTCTCAAGGGGTTGAAGGTTCGAGTCCTGTCTTTGGCTCCATGTGTAGGCTGTTCTCATTGTGCCTGAGGTGGGTTTCCTCTTTGTGCTTCGGTTATCTCCCACAGTACAAAGATATGCAGAGTAGGCTTACTAGAGTCTTCAAATTCCCAGTAGTTGTGTGTGTGCCTGTGTCCTGCAATGGATAGGCTCCAGGTCTCTCTCTACCCTACGTCATTTCAGCCGCAATCAAACCAATCATCAGTTTCTGCTCAGTTTTTTCCAAACATAAATCTAGACACTATCCTTAAAGATGTATTTGGCTTATAGTTTACCTCAAAGAATTACAACAAATGTAAATAATTTTAATTGATGGATAATTAAACATTCATACTGTTCATTTAAACAGTATGAATGTAAAAATAACTATTTTATAATATGAACGTTTATCCGCACAAACTGTTCTTAAAGGCATACGTGATCACGTGAAAAAGAAATCACGTGATTTTTACACACTTTGCATATATTTGCATACATCAATATTCGTCAATATTCCTAGTTTTGTACAAATGCAAGTTATGCACATTTCAAAAAATTCTTAAAATCCTTTTATATGTCTGAATCATATTTATGTACACACGAAAATAATCACAAGATATAACAATATTTCTTTTGCTCCATAACGGTTGTGTTCATGCAATGACCGACAAGCTTGGGACCAATAAACTGTTTTTAATAAAACAGTTTATTGGTGATTGTGTACTGGTGATTTATTTTGATAATTGGGTACTGGTATATTATTTGATGAGGATATTCATCTGATATCAGATTACGTTACCCTGAATTTCCAGACAAATATATGTTATAATGAAGTATCAAAACATGCTCCACACCATGCTTTTTCAGGGTAGTGCAGTGCACGCTATGATAACGTCAACATGCTATGACAAGGTAGCATAATTTTGCAGAACAAGTGTTTTGGTTTGTATGTTTTTTTTTTGTTTGTTATTTGTATAGTTATTGTTAATTTAGACTGCACAGATTTATCACCCTTCCCAAAGTGCAATAACTGCTGCTAGCTTTGCACTTGTTTTTTTTCCCCAGACCTCTTTAAAAAAAAACATTATTTTAAAGCTGAATCGATGAGCTGACACGTTAAGCTTTATTCAATATAAATGACCTTTCTCTAATTGCGATCAGCTAAGGAATACTTGCAACCTGTTCGACTGGTTGAGTGATAGCAGCGTTGTTATGGCGCACATTACATCAAATTATATTACTTTTTTTTTTAATAGGAGGAAAAACATCCTGGTCACTTGGATGTTGGATGATGCTTGCTGAGATTTGAAAAGGGAAGAGCATCTATCGTGTCATCATGTTGCGCAATCGAACAAGGTATTTGTCCACATCATATGCCATTAAGAATATAGTCTCTTGATTATAGGTATCGATTATTTATTTCTTTACTGTCCAGGTCCTCCATCACCCCGAGACGGTCACCAGTGAAATGACACCGTTGCTGTGGCAACCGAGCCCCCCCTCTCGTTCTCTCTCCCTCCCCCTTCCCCCAACTGCTTTGCCAGCCATATTCGTGGAGAAAAAAAAAAGAAAGAAACGCGTGAGAGATAGGAAACAGGCAAAACGGTGCAGAAGTGGTTTATCTGGCACTCACTGAGCGCGCCATGAAAGAGAATTAAACCGCACTGCTGAGTCCACCAGCGGACCTGTGTGAGAAGAGCGGCACCGCTTCATTCCGCCACTGTTCCCGGTGCACACTGTATATATATATATACCCGTATATACAGCCGTGCTGCGTCGAGTTCGCGCCACCTGAAGGAGTATCCAACGCTCAGCCGCAAAAAAACAAGCGCGTTCAAGCGCGTCAGCAGTTTTAGACCACGACCGAAACTGCGTTATTTTGCCTTTTAAAATCAGCCGAGGACACGGTCTGGAGCATTTTTTCTTTCTTTTTTTTTCACTCGGAATACCTTCGCAGTGCCATACCCGAAAAAAACAAACAAACAAACTGTTAAGCCTATACAGTTAAGTTTAAAATGTGTCCAGGCGTCATTTCAGCCTTCACCATTCAGCACGAACACGGAGACAGCTCCTCTGCCTAGATAACAGCGAACCCCTGTCGTAAACAGGTAAGCATTTTTGCCACCTTCTCAATACAAGTTTTATCATCATGTGTCAAAAAAAAAACTGCGTCGTGATATCTGGGTTAAATGTAATGCAATTTTGAGGAACACAGCTTCAGCATCTTTCCATAGAGAAAACCTAAGTCAGGTAAGTGTTAGCCGTTATATTTTTCATGTTTTCTTGCCATCTGATCAAATGATGGAAATGTGCCCCCCCCCCCTACCTCCCCCTTTCCATGAGTTTTACTTTATTTCCCCCTATCACCACAGCAACCATTTTTTCCTCAGGGTGTAGTCAGGTGTCGAGAACCAGAATGCTGTTGATCAGGCTTTTTTATTACAGCATGCAGAGGAGCTGCGAAGAATCCAGACATCCGTGTAAAAGTGTAGTGAAGCTGCAGCAGCCGCTTTATTCATCCGCGCATGCATTGACGCCGACGCAGGTGGCCGTTCAGTGCAGCCTCACTGGCGCTCATAACCACCTACTCGCCCCCTGATACTATATGTTCAGGGCAACTCCACATTCAGTATAAACCATGTATAACTACTAATCAGTTCTTTTCACTCAGGTAGATGCATCTGAGAAACCAGAAACGGATGACGCTCACATCACTGCAGTGAAAGCTCACCTGCTCAGTTCTGCACTCACACTGCACTTGTGCTTCGTGCCTCTGGAGCTGCATGTCTCACTGACTGTTGAATGTGTCAGCTGGTTGCTATGTATCTGCATATAATCAATGAAACTCTAGCTGCATGCTTTCTCTTTCTACATTAATAAGAAATGTGAGGCCACATTGCTAGTGTTGTTCATGTCAATTTAATACCCTTTAATTGATTGTGTGCTAAGGGAAAAGTTGTGGAATTTTGCACCACACTTTTGTGTCTAGAGGAAATGTCCATTTTAGGCCTGTCAAGTGCAAAAGAACAGAGGAACCACCATCTGGCAAACATTTCCTGACCTAAACGTTCTCTCCCTCTCTCTCACTCACTGTCTCTCTTTCTCTCTGTCTGTCTTACACACACACACACGCACGCGCACACACAGAAACACACAAACACAGACTCATGCTGTCCTACATAATTTGCGCCACTGCCCTCTACTCCCACCAGATGAAGAGTTATCCCACATCAATGCCAGTCAAGTGTAGACAGCGTGATTCACTCAACCCTTGCTTCTACAATGTCTTACAGTCAATGTATTTGATCTCTTATGCAATCCAATCAGACAAATTTTTATCTGCTTATTTCTATGAAAACGGGTCCACGAATGCTTCTGAAAACATTTTGTACAAATGAGCGCATGGCGTGAAATAATTCCGCCATTTGGGTGATGAACTGGGTGGTGAGATAAGGGACACTGAATGCCGAGCAACCCATTTGCAAATTTTCCTGTGACTGCACTGGTGGCGTGAACCTAATGACACTGCTGAAGTGTCGAAGTGGATGACATCTGTTGGGTTGGAACGAAAGAAATCTTGCATGTTACGCAAGCACCAGTAACATCACCTCTAGAAGAAAATCCAACGGTGCTGTGCAAAAAATGGACAAGAGTGCGTCTTCCGAACGGAAAGACGTCTCGGAGGGGAAACAAAGGTCTTCTTGTCCTTTCTGTCATTCTCTTTCTCCCTCTTTCCCTCCACACTAGTATGAACTGCTGCAGTGCTATTCTGAGAGAGAGCTAGCTGCCTCAACCCACGCACTGAATATCATAAAGAGAGAGAGCGAGCGCAAGAGAAAGTGAGAGAGAAATTGAGGGTGGGAGCGATAGAGAGAAAAAGGAGAGAATGTCCAAAACAGATGTGCTGTTTAGTAGATAGGAATAAAGGAAGACGCCAACATTTCCCGACACTGCAGTGGAATCCGATGGTCGCTCCTTGATAAACTCAGCAGTCAGAGTGTTCTGGAAATTCTTTGTCAGTGCGCCACGTCTTCAGTGGCACATCTCTCTCAAATCGCCCACAGTCTCTTGCTGACGGGTACTGTGCTTAAGAAAGGCTAATCCAGTTTGCTGAGAAGGGTGAACTGTTCCACACAGCTTCTAAGGTGTCGAAATGGCCTACGCATTTTAGCGCCATTCCTCTATGCTTTACTCTTCATGTGAAAAAAAAAACAGGATTTCAGGAATATCGTTGATTATGTTTTTTTTTTAAACTTTTTTTTTCTACTTTTTTTCTTTTTTATTATTAAAAATGTAAATGAATTTTAAACCTGATAGGTGTTGACTTGTATGCCATGAATTAAATAATGTATAAAGTATGCACCAAATCCTTAGCTGGGAGATGTTTATGCATTAAGTGCAAGCATGTCCAGTTGTGCTAACTTTGGAGGTCAAGATCCAAAAAGAAAGATAGAGCACCTCAATAATTATTTAGAATGAGTACGAACCCTGCATAGATGACATCCTAAATAGTTTAGACAATAGGAAGTATAGCCAATCAATAAAAAAAATTTAGCTGTGAATTGCTGTGTGTGGACAAAGAGAATCTTCTAAAATGTACTTTTATCAAAATACAAATACAGAGGATGGAAGTCAATAAAGATTCTAAATTACATTTGTTTTAATGAAGTCAATAAAATCAGTAGCGACGAATAAATTAAAAGCAAAACGGATTTCAACTCTCGTGTGAGCTGTTCCTTTATTAGCGCACTGGATTAGATTAAACGTGAGTGTCTTGAATATGATCGTTGTATATGAGAGTGTTGCAAAGGAACAAAAATGATGCAGACATTTTGGGACATCATGTACTATTACATTAACTCTTTACATACAGATAGCTTTACAGTTTCACAGGAATTTTTTTCAAAAATGGCATTTGAACATTTAATAAACCCGAGGAGTATCTGACGTGTAGTGTATGACGGCCTTTAAAGCACTACTTGTAGATTATAGTTATAACACATGCTATAGTCAAATTATTATTATAGCATGTTATTCCATATACTATATGCTATAGTAGAATTATTTATATTCATGGTTATTTTCAACCACCACCACTTATCCTATGGTGGCTGAATAGATCACAATGCCTAAAATAGGCTGGTCTGTTTAGTAGGAGAGCTTGTGTTAACAGCTTCATTGATAGTCGGAATATCTGACTACTAAGTGGACAGCATTGTTGAGTGTGCAGACATTTGTGGATCAGGGCAAAAAGAGCAGGGCTTGTCTGCTGGACAAATAGAGTGAACCGTTTATGTGAAGGTATTTAGGATTTGGGACAAATAATGCACACACACACACACACACACACACACACACACACACATATATATATATATATATATATATATATATATATGCTCTGGCCACTTCATTAGGTACACCTGTTAAACTGCTTATTGACACATATATCAGCCAATCATAGGGCAGGAACTGCATTTAAGTATGTAGACTATGTGGACCAGACTATCTGCTGAAGTTCATACTGAGCAATAGAATGTGGAAGAAAGGTGATTTAACTGACTTTGAATGTGGCATGACTGTTTGTGCCCAACAATGCCATCTTTAGGGTTTAAAGAGAATGGTCTGAGCAGCTGTTCTCTGGGCAAAAATACCTTTTTGATGCCAAAGGTCAGAGGAGAATTGTCAGACTGGTTCGAGGTGATAGAAAGGCAACAGTAACTCACCTAATATCTTGTTACACCTGAAGCATGCCGAAGAGCATCCCTGGAAACACATCATGTTGAACCTTGAAGCACCAGAGGATATAAATATGGCTCCATCCTGCATTGGATCAACAGTTCAGGCTGATGTTGGTGGTGTAATGGTATGGAGGATATTTTGCCACATCTTGGCACACTTTGGGCCCCTTAGTACCAGTTGAGCATCATTTAAGTGCGACAGCCTCCTTGAGTATTGTTGATCACCATATCCTTTTCTTTATGACAGGATATTATGCCATGTCACAAGGCTAAAATAATCTCAAACTGGTTTCTTGAGCATGACCTAAGTTCATTGTACTCAAATGGCCTCCTCAGTCACCACCTCTCAATACAATAGAGCACACATCCTTTGGGATGTGGTGGAACAGGAGATTCGGGTTATGGATGTACAGCCGACCAATCTACAGCAACTAATTGATGCTGTCATGTCTATATTGATATGTGTTCGTATGTGTGTGTCAATATGGTGGTCCAAAAGTCTGGATTCATAGGCATTTTTTGTTTGTTTGTTTATTTCAGAACCAAGAAGGCTTCGAAATGCAAAAGACCTAACATCACTCACAACTTTTTTCTTTGGGCTCATCTAAACTCAGTACTTGGAATTGGCCCAAAACAAGCATTGCACCAAACGAGGAAATCATTCCTGCATGTAACATCATCAATCCTGATGCATTAATATATATATATTTTTTACATTACTGTATTCATTGCATACACAAGTGCTGAGGCAGTCAAATTAAATACTTTGCTGTAACTTATCATTTTAAATATTTTTAATATATCCGGTATATGCTGTGATGTCTACCATGTTAATAATATTATATAATGTTTACATAACCACACTGGTCTAACTCTAGTATGATTTTCTGCAGTGTACAGTGCATGCAAAATTGGTTGCAATGCTGTCTGTCATTTATTTATTTATTTATTTGAAATGGATAGTCAAACATTTGTCAATAATCCTTTATTTCAACCGCCGGTTATCAGTGAGTTTTTCAAAATGTTTACCATGCCATCACATTTACATATCTGGCTGGTTATCAGAGAGGTTCTGGTCTGTGACACACTGTAATTATACATATGGTACAGCGCTTAGGATTGCTGTGTTATAAACAGTTGATCTGGGTTTGATTCCTGGGCAAAACATGGTGCTTTTTTTTTTTTTAAGTCTGTTTGGACGGAAGCATCTGCTAAATATCTGACCAGTGGAAAACGAATTAAACGGTGATTGTTTTTTGCGCCATTGCAACAGCCCAGCAGTGGTGCAGCCAGTTAAGTTATAGGCTTGAAACTGACAGATGAGTGATTCGTTGTCTCTACTAAGGGAGCTGCTGAAGGAAAGGAAACGAAGTATTTACAATGGATGAAAGCTAAACCTTAAATATTTTGTTGCAGTCCTTTTATCATAAAACTATTTGTGTCTTTTTATTAGGAATGTGTGTGTGTCTTTGTGAACCGGTTTGATTTGAATGGATCTGTACCTACGTTTAAGCAGGGCTCCGCAGGACGTCTGGGAGTATGCGCTGGTATCTGGCATCAGGATGGATACAGCAGGAGCAGCGTATTGTTTGGGTGCTGTGGGTTGCAGGGTGGAGCCTCCATGGATTGAACTTGTTTGTCCAGCACATCTCATGGGTGCTCGTTTGGATTGGGATCTGGGGATTTCGGGTCAGCAGCCTTGATCTATTTGAGTGCTGAGTCCTGTAGTGATGTACTGGGTGTTCTACTTGATTTTTAGTGGTTTGTGCTGTATTGTCTTTTCTGAGGGATCGGACAAGGTGGGCTGCTCCCCGTGGACATGGGTGAGCTTTACGAGCCCATGATCCTGACGCCAGTTTGCTGGGGTATATTTGGTGATCACTGTGGTCATTATGACCACAGTTCACCTTTCAGTGGTCACAATGTTATGGCTAATAGATGTATATGATTATATATATACACCAGTCAGCCATAACAATTAAACCTCCTACCAAATATTGCGTTCACCCTGTGTGCCACCACATCAGCTCTGAGCCATCGCATGAAATCCACAAGACCTCTGAAGGTCTGCTGTGGAACAAAGAAACTAGCTGATAGGTGTATGGATCAGACATACCACAGATGCTCTGTCACATTTATCTCTGCAGAATGTGGAGGCCACGTCAACATCCTGAACACTACGTTGTGTTCCTCAAATGAAGGGGTGTATCTGGTCTGCAACAATGTTTAGGTAGGTGTTACATGTCAAAAAAACATCCAAATGAATGCCAGTACCCAATATTTCCCAGGAGAATATTGTCCGGAACATCACACTGCCTTCGCTGGCTTGCTTTCTTACCATATTGCATCTGTTGCTGTTTTTTTTCTTCTTCTCTTGGTTAGCGACCAACATACACCCAGTCGTTCACATAATGTCACAGGAAATGTGATTCATCAAACCGGAACAACTTGCTTGATGGTCTGGTTCTTCTGCTCATGTGTAGCTTTTGTAGGTGCTTTAAGTCATGGACAAAGATCAGCATGGGTACCATGACTTGTCTGCGACCACACAGCCCCATACGAAGTAAAGTGTGATCCACTGTGACACCTTCCTTTCTTAACCAGCATAATTTGTAATAGCAATTTGCACCACATAACCTCCTCTGTAGGATTGAACCAGAGAGGGTATTCTATGCATCCCACACACATCAGTGAACATTAGATTTATCAACTGTCTTTCCTTGGAAACCGGTTGATAGCTTATGACCACTGCATACGAGAAACACACACCACAAAAACGCGAGCTGCTGTTTTAAATACATTCTGACTCATCAAAGGTTGCTCAACTTGCCCATTTTTCCTGCGTCTAGTAAATCGTTAACTTCAAGAACTGACTGTTCATTTGCCGCCTAATATATAACACCCATTGTGTCAAGGTGCCATTGTTTTAATGAGGTAATCAATGTTATTCACTTCACCTGTCACCTATTATGTTGTAGTATGTTATTAATGGTATCTTGGGACCCGTAGGTTGTTAAATGCACCAGGAAACACTACAATTTGATAGGACGCCTGCATATCTTGTATCATAAAGAAACGTCGAAAGATGTGTCATGATATGATATTTTCATTATATTTACCAGCTCATGTGTGAGATTTTATATATGTATTATACTCATATGACAAGCTGAACTCTGAACATCGTCACTGTGACGAGTGTGGTTGGTAGGGATGGCGTAATTAAATCGTGACAATTAAGCAGCAATAAAGGAATTAATACAGACGTGATAAAACAAAAGCTGTGTGTATCTGCAGAAGTACCTAGATGTGCAATCCTCATTTTTTACTTTTTTTTTTTTTTTCCACCAAAACACGCACCCATTTACACACCAGCTGTGTTGGGTGTAGCTGCGCATATGCTTCTGTGCTTCTTTCCAACGCATGTGTTGCCTAATTTTATTCCATTGTGGATTGTTTTGGTGCGTGGCTTAAAATGTGTTTTCTGGTTGCTCGGTACATGCTGCAGGAACATACTGGATACTATGTGTGCATGTGTGTGCTGGTAAGCGGTGTCACAGAAAGCTTTCCATTCTCTGCCACCCACTCGCTGAACTCCCACACATTTGCACACGCACTTCACCATCACCACACACAGAGCTTTTCTGCCATACCTCTGGCTCTGTTTGTTCCTGCTGCTCTGATTCCTCCATTCTTTTTTTTTTTTTTTGTCTTTGTCTTCCTTCATCATTTTCTGCCCTGAAATTAAAAAACAAACAAAAATCAAACACAATTTAGCCATCTCAGGAGTAGCTCCCCCCCCCCCCAAAAAAAACCCTCTCTCTCTATCCTGCTCTCTTTTTTTCACACGCATGCACACGCACGGCGCATAAACATACTGACACATATAATAATGCACCCACAAGAAGCCTCATCATGTGCCTTATGAAAGGAATTGATCACTGCTTGTTCAGATCATCGCTACTATTCAGACCTCTCAATGCCTCTGACTCACACTGGCACATAGTAACACATTAAACAAACCGCCATTACCCTTCCCTGCACCATGCAGCACAACTATTATGCACCATTCCTTTTCTTGTCTCCAAGCGTATGCTGGAATTTACCCCTGCAATGTTTGTGATATATTCTTCGGGATAATCAACTGAACACCAATTATCCTTAATGGGCTTTGAAATGCTTGAAAGGCTTTCACAAAGCATGCATTACCACCCCCCCCCCCCACCCTCCCGCTCATGATTCTAGCAAGGTACAAATGCATCTGTTGCCTGCTGGTTAAATCTATATGTTAGTCGTTAATATACCAAAATGCTATGTTTCTATTGTACAGTATACTTACATGCTATTTGGCTATGTTTGTGCAATAAAAATATGGCCATGATCCACGGCCGTGTATTAAAGCATCCATATCTGTCTGTCTGTCTGTCTGTCTGTCTAGGATGTGTCTTCAATGATATTTTAATTTTACATTTTTTTTGTATTTCAGAATCTCTTCAAACATCCCTGAGAAAACAGCACTGCCGATGAGGATCATCAAATTCCAAAGTCAACCAGTCGGAATTCGAAACGTTTGAAGATCCACTGTTTACATGCGGCAAATGTTCACAAAGGCTCCTTTTCCTTGCTGAAGACGTGGCTCCACAAATCTGCTGGTGCAACCAAACCAAGTGCTGCTTTCAACTACGGTGTCATTCTTCAGATAGTGAGAGAATCAACAACTGAAAGACGTTTTCTTCCGGTTGTCTTTTTCAATAAGTGAAATAAGTATTTACTCCCCTTTTTTTTCACCATATTTTTAAATTAGCAGTAATTATAATCACATCACGACTATATAAGGAATTATTATGTGTAAGTTGTCTAAGTGAGCTATAGATGGTCTCTTAGCGATATAGAACGTTTTATTTCATCCGCACATTCGCACTCTTTCACATTGTTAGTAGAAGCACCATTTTTGGAACAAGCAGCTAAAATGCATGCTGCTCTGCTCTAAGCAGAAAAGCATTGGTTAGATGTCCAGCGAGGAAAGCCTTTGAAGGGCTGTGCAGTCAAAATGATTCCCCACCACATTGACCTTAACCATTCCAAAGATTTCACCACCATAAGTAGTCCTCTAAAGACGTAAACCTATATTAGTGTTAGCTTGTTAATATTATCTCCACAATATAGTTGGTTCTTAAACTGTTTTAAATGATTAAAAGAAAATTGCATTCAGGGAGTATTACGGGTCAGGGAAATTCCTAATGACTTAAGTGCCACTGTTGACCATAAAGAGTGCCCAAATTATATAAAAGTCATACAAAAAAAAAAAAAAAAGACAGTGCATTAGTTTACATTTTATGGTGTTTACAGTTGTCCTTTGCTTCTAAGCAAAATCATCTTAATAAGTGCCAAAACAAGGAGAATATATTATTATTATAAAGTTGTTCTAAATGGACATACATACATACATTTCTTAATTCAAAAGCCTTTTATCTAACTCTACCTGACCAGTGCTTGTTTAATAAGGGAAGCCATTTTATTCATAAGAGACATAAAGACACTTTTGGATATTTTAAAGCATTTTTGAAGATAAGGTGAGAAGTGAGTGTCTCTCAGCTTACTTTGCCTCAAGGGAGAACCATTAGGCCAGTTACTCAGGCTTCCTTTGTTCTGCTGAGGATCTGAGTTTCCCTGGAGTCTGAGACCACATTATCATCACTGCCCCCCCCCCCCCCCTATTTTCTCACGAAACACACACAGTGCCCTTTTTTTTTTACAGACTTTAAACAAATCTTTTATGTCGGAAGCCCATGACTTACATTTCTACATGCGCTGCTAAGGACTGTGGTTTTAAAGGAGGATTCTGCACTGAACACAGGGTTGAGTCAGCAAGAGAAAATAGTCGTGTTAGTCACATAAAAATGACGGCCACCTTAGGAGCCCGAACGTGTGTCATCCTCCTCTTCCTGTTAATCGCCGCTCCACTCTACACGTCCTCAGCCAGTGTGTCGGCTCCGTCCAAAACCAGAAATTCACCGATCAGACCCACCAGCACCCCAACAGTCAGCCCCAGGCCCAGTAGCTGGGGATTCTTAGTACTGCAGTCCAGAGGTGGAGGAAATGGGAGAGGAAATGGACGAGGGAAGGGGTCAACGGGATGGCTAGAGACACCACCCAGACCCCAGGCTCAAGTCATGCTTTCTAAAAATGCCACAGCTGATGCCCTGGGACCTCCACTCGGAGCAGCACAGGTGGCCCCACCTCCACGAAGACTGGTGGAAGTGGATGTGTGCCGGGGTTACTATGATGTCATGGGCCAGTATGACCTTACCTTCAACTGCTCTAAGGATGACTTTATCTACTGCTGCGGCACATGCCACTACCGCTTCTGCTGTCCAGATCGTTCCCGCCGTCTCGACCAGAACATTTGCCATAACTACATCTCACCAGTATGGGCCAACACAGCGCCACCAGGAACAAAACCACCCCATCACCTTACTGACCCTGACCTCAGTCGCATTGAACAGAGCAACAATACCATATATGTCATCGGTGGCGTAATCTCATTCACTGTTGCTGTGGCTGTGGCCATCAAGGTGGCATTTAACAAGGCCTCTCGGCAGGCACGCAACAGGGAGCTCAATATGCCCAGGTAAGCTATATTTAATTTCATGAATCAAGGATCAAGTGATCATACCAACAAATCTGTAATCTAATATGAATTTCTCTCTTCCTTTGATCTTTCTATGTCTATGTTGTTAGAGCTTTGGTGGACATGCTGCGGCACCAGTCTAGCCCAGTCCAACAGGGAGAAAGAAACAACAGTGTTGCCCTGGGCAGTGGAGGTGGAGAGGGAACTCTTGGGCGTCCTCCTAAAAACCTGTACCCTACCCTGCAGAGCAAAGACAACCGATGTGAGACACTTGTCCAGATTCTATATTCTTTCTTTTCTTTCTTTTTTAAAGTTGTCGTTCTAGTTCTGCACATGTCCTTCCAGATGATACAATAATTTAATGAGATGTGTTATTACTTATGAGTTAGTTTATATATTACATTGTATTTTTCTATAGTCTTGGGTCCCATGAATCAGAAGCTCTTCATGCACATGATCTTCTTTATTGCTACGGATTTGGCAAGACTTTCTCAGTGCAGCAGACAGTTTTTTTTTATTTTTTTTTTTTACAAGCAATCATTTACAGGGAACAGATGCTCATGGCATCAGTCATCTCAGCAGCAGTATTTCACCCCGGGGTGTTCACAATGAGGGGGCACTCCCAAAACAGATGAAGCTGTGCCAACTGTTCTAATTATTATGCTGTGTGCTGTTAGGAGTTTAGGTTTTGGTAACTTACAGGAATGGGTTCATAGTAAAACTTTAACTAAGATTTTGCGAATTGTAAAAATACATAAATAACCAATGTTTTATTTATGTATTTATGTATTTATTTATTTCAGCATTACACAATGCGCTTGTCACTCACATGTCATGGTTTACTCTGTTTTAGTGGGAAATCTGCAGCACAACTTTATCCATACCTCAGGTTCTAGCCCCAAGCACACTGCCACCATTGGTAAGTCAATTTAAGTCTGTACTCTTATAGTGTGTTTGCAGCTATGTGACTGGATGTTGCCATTCCTCACCACTGATTGTCCAGCTATTTCTAGCTGCAAGGATTCAATTGAAACTATAACAGGATTGACGAAAGAATCCTTAGCCTTGCTGTTCATTTCAATATTGATCTCAATAAACATGTGTAATAAGAGTGACTTGAACTGTCAGATGATTTCTGTCTGCAATATACATACAATATTACAATATACCTACAAGTCAGATATTTTCTATTGCATCCAAAGTTCAAATGACTAAATGATAAAAAGGAACCCATAAAATCACATATAAAAATAGAGTTATATCAACCACTGTACCTCAGGTTGAATATACTGAACAGGCAGCAATAATAATTTCCACCTGGCTTTATGGTCTGGGTTCGACTCAGCAGGGATTCTGTACAGATGAATGTGTTTTCTTTGTCCCTCTGCTGAAACATCAGTATGCACTGCACTCCTCATGCATTTATGGTTTAATAGACAAAAAGCTAGTGATGAGATTGAATGAATAAAAAGGTGGCAGAAGAACTGCCTAGACTCTGTAGTTCATTAAGATATTAGTTTATGTGTACGTGGGAGAAAAAACTACAACAAAAACCTATAGTTTTATAAGCAAATATGTATAATCATAAATTTGCAAGTTTTGCGATTTGAACTAAAGTATGTATGCTGCTGTTTACAGAGCGTGCACCACGTATGAACAATGTGCAGATGACCGCTGGTGGAACACTGAAGCCAAATAAGCACACTAATGCCATGAAGCCTCAGCCCTCGTTTCACCACTCACTTCATAACCTGGCACAGCTCCCACCCTCGTATGAGGCTGCCATGAAGCCTGAGCTCAACAGATACTCTTCCCTTAAACGGCTCGGTGAGTCTAATAGAACATCCTCACTAAAGGCAGGACATTCAACCGTTCTCAGAAGCTTACTGCCATCATTTGACACTGTTGCATGTGTGACACTTCTTGTTGGATTGAAAGAATAATTAAAAGAGCCGTTTTATTCTGCTGTGGGACCATTATGCGTAGGACAACTGGACATAGCTCTACAGCACTTTGCTTAAAAATATATACACACATAACTTCATCCAATTCAGTATGAGATCATGATCATTTTAATGAGACCAGATTAGAGCATGGAAGCATTTTTAGCCTGAAATGTATCTGGGCATCAAGCTGCAACCTGATGGCATGTGGCAAGGCAGGCAAAAGGCCACAGAATTAATACAGGATGCAATGAAAAAAACAAACAAACAAAAACTTTAAGAGATACAGTTTAGATTTCTATACACTTTTGCTGCACAAGTATGTATAGGTGGAGGTATAATAATTTAATGACACAGATTTTCCTGTGGGCAGCTCCAATGTCGATCCTGAGCTCTGGTTACTGCATTTCTGGATTTTTACAGGTTCTATGATTTCCTCCCACCTCCCCAAAACATACCAGTGTTTAAACTTCCTATGCTAAATTGATGCAGGCTGAACTTTGCCTGTACATGGTGCCCTGGCATGGACTTTAAATGGCATATTCCCAGTGTTCCACGGTGACACTGATCAGAATCAAAACTAAAATTAATATATAAATCAATATATAGTGCATCCTGAAAAATTTTTATATTGTGAAAAAGTACATTTTCCGTGAAATGTTAATGTAAGAAACTGAACTCTCATATATTATATATTAATTACATGTAAAGTGAAATAGTTCGATGTTTTCATGGTGATTACAACTTACAGCTCCAATAAATAAATAAATCCAGTGTCTCAAAATGTAAGTATATTTTTAAGATTAAAAGAAAGCATTGTTGGGTCAGGTATTTCTCATCTTCTTCTTGACAATAGTCCAGTAGTAGTAGTAGTCCAATAGTCAATAGTTTCAGGTCAGGTGAGTTGGCTGGCCAATCAAGCACATGGTCATATATATGCATAAGCACATGGTCAATATCATGGTCAGCAAACCAGTAAGTGGTAGGTTTGCCACTGTGGGCAGGTACTAAGTCCTGCTAAAAAAAAAAGGAAATCAGCAGACAGAAGCATGAAGTGCTCTAAAATCCCCTGGCCACAAACTGCACTGACTTTGGTCTTGATAAAACAGCAGATGACATGACACCCCAATGCATCACAAAATGTGAAAACTTCACACGGGACTTCAAGCAACTTGGATTCTGTGTCTCTTCACTCTTTCTCCAGACCCTGAGACTTCCCCTTTGGGATTTCCAAATTAAAAATTTACTTTAATCTGTAAAGAGGACTTTTGACCATTTGTTGCTTAGGCCAGATAAGACGCTACTGATGTTGTCTCTGGTTCAGGACTTGCTTGATACCAGGAATACAACAGTTCTGGCCCATTTACTGAAGACGTCTCTTTGTGGTGGCTCTTGATGCATAGACTCCAGCCTCATTCCACTGCCCATGAAGCTCTCCTAAGTTCTTGAATCATCTGTGCTTGACAAGATTCTTAAGACTATAGTCAGCCCTGTTGCTTGTGCACCATTTTCTAAAAACAAAATAAAGGCATGAAAATTTCATGTGAGGTGTATTGAACCTAGAATATATGAGACTTTCACTTTTTTAATTACATCATGAAAATAACATTACTTTTTAAAAATTATATTCAAATTTTTCAAAATGCACTGTACATCAGTGTTCAATTTTCATGAAGGGATTGTTGGTTTTGTCTGAAGAGGTACCAGTAGTGGATACCAGGCAAGATTTATATCAACAGCTATATAATGCCAAAAGTCTGATATTTCATACAGATTAGATTTTATACTGTTGCCACCCATTGTTGCTTTATCTATCAATTGAAAGTTACAATTATGCTAATAATTGTTACTTTATTAGCCAGCTTTTAGCACAGAGGATCAAGGAAATGTTATTTATAAGCAAGTACATATTACAGTAGGCTTTTATTGTATAAAACTCTCCCAAACAATAAAACAAAACAGTTTCTATTATTATAGCAGGCATTATCAGTATTTTGTTTGACATTATTTATTATGTGTTTGTTAATGGTGTAAATTTTTCTATCAAACTCTTAAAAAACATTTGTTTTTCTTCCCAACCACAGAAAAAGGAGGTCTGGAGGAATATTCAGGTTACTGCACCACTAAACGGAGACCCAACAATGTCCCTCCGTCCTTCCACTCATCGCAGCACCACTTGCCTTGGGGTGGTGACTATACACTAGGCGGACGAGGCACACTCCCGACACATGCCACTCGTCCCCGCATACCTCACCCACAGTCTGCCCCCAGCCATACTCCTAACCCCTATCCTTTGGAGCCTAAAGAAACCAAGCCCAACCAGAACTACGACACCCTCTCCAAACCTCCTCGCCGTGTCAAATCAACAGATCAGCTCCTTGCCCTTGCGGATGGCAGCACCTTATCACGGGTCCCCAAGAACCAGCAGCACCAGTATTACAAAGCCATGAATGCTACAACAGGCAAAAACTCCAATACCCAGAATACCCTGCGCAAGTCTAAGGAGAGGCTGCTGATGTCCCCAGATCATCTAGAGGAGGAAGTGGGCATGGGTGGAGTTGATTATGGAGGTGGTGGGGGTGGTATGGGCATGGGAATGGGTGACTACACAGTTGGAGGGGGCATGGTGCCCACTCTACCCCGCATGAGCCACCAGAAGGCTCAGTCACAGCAGAATGTCTGTGCCACCCCCTCTCTTGATCGCCATCACATGATCAAGATGAACTCACACCCGACCTCGGGCCGCGAGCAAGAGCGCAACACAGGAGCCATGCCGGCTCACATGGGAGGCAGCGGAAGTGGAGGTGCGGGATGGAGCGAAATGCAAGGAACCGGTGTTGTCATGGGCACAGGAACACTAGCAGGTCATAGCGCCAGGAGGCTAGCTTTTGCTGCAAAAAGGCAAAATACCATTGAGCAACTACATTTCATCCCTGGTGGAGGAGGGAGCAGTGGAAGCGGGGTGGCTGCAAACCAGGGCGTTCGGACGGGGAGCAAAAATGAAGTGACTGTGTGAAGAGAGGATGGAGGGGATTGAGAGAGAGAGTTAAGGGAAATTGAAAGATATGGGGGGTGAGTTTGAGGGTGCTATGAGTGGGATGGTAATGGAGGGATTAAAGAAGAAAGAGTAAGTGAGTGGGCAGACAAGGGAGTGAAAAGTGTAAAAGAGAGTGTAAAAGGAGTGGGAGGATGGTATAGGTAAGAGAATGGCTGAAGAAAAGAATATAGAGACAGAGAGCGGATGAAGGAAAAAAGTAGAGAGAGAATGAGGACATGAAAGGAAGAATAACAGATGGAGAAGTAGAGGAAACCACAAGGGAAACAGAAGCTGTAAATACAGAGAGAACACAATGTCTTGTAGACAAGTGTAAAACTTTTTGTTGTTTTATTCTCTTTGTAAAATTTCAGCCATAATTACAGTATAGTAATTTTCTTATAAGTTTGATAATAGCCACCTTAGAAAACATTCTCTGAAACGAATATTGTACATGAAACGCCTGGGTAACCAGGTGAAGAAAGATAAATTCATGTCACTGTGTCATGCTTTTTTATTTTACTGGATATTACATGACATTTAATGCCACTATAGAGCCATATGTTCAAGTAATGTCCAATGGAACATTCATCTTATCAAAAAAGAAACAGAAGGAAAGAACAAAAACTAAAGGAAACATTGCACGCCAACAATTTGCTTTCATCAGAAGATCACTTTAAAACAGAAATGGGTTACTCCAGCTGTTCGATTGTGCTGCTACAGATTGGAAACTGAGATGAGCATTAAAACAAACACATCGGGATATTGATAACCCGTCAGTGTACAAAAGGAGCTCAACAAAAATGCTGGATATCAGAGCTACTGTCACAAAACAAGAGAATACATGGTGATGACATGGCTTGTCACAGAAACAAGTTAATCCAAAAATGATTGCTATGATTAAAAAACAAAAAATTACTTTTTTTTTTTTTTTTTTTTGCACAGAGTAAGGGAAACTAAACTGCATCAGCTTTAGGATAGCCCCATGATTATTATTGCCTTTTTCATACACACCTCACACTACATCACAAGTTCTGGAAGACTTGCTTGTGGATTTTCTAGATTAAGACTGCTTTGTTAGAGCAAGTTTTTCATATTGTTCACAAAAACCAATATATGTGTGGAATAAGATAAACCAATAATCATCATTTTGTCCCTTCAACCCAAAAATTCCAATGAAGGGGGTAGGTAATTTATCTTCAAAAGCCATTCTGATTGGGCATCACAGCCCAGGCCAGAGGGGGAAAAAAAGAAATGTATCTGACAATCATCGACTTTCACCAACTGAACTCAGCTCATTACTGATCAATGGCACTTTGTTTGGATTCTAAGCCAACGGTTTTCTTCGATGTCCAAGTGCAGGGACTTGACAATTACTTTTTTTTTTTGCCTTGGCTGAAGGACAATGGCAACGAATTTGCAAGAAAACTAGTTCTGTAAGGATGTGGACACATTTGTGTCATTATAAGCTCTATGTATGCTGTATGTATTGTTGAAAGGTTTTTATTTATATGGATGCCTCAAACTGTTCAATGTGGCTTATATGAGGAAAACAGGAGAAGAGTCCAGATGTTCACAGTTTTATATATAGCGAGAGAAGTTCGTTATGTTCATTAGGCAGCACAGCACAGTAAATGTTGGCAAGGTTTAGCCAACAAGAGAATTTAGCTCAGGTGTGCACAGACACTTCAATGAGCTTACTAACAAACCTGCTGGGTTGCTGTTGAAATCTCCCTAAAGCCATGTGTCTGCGCTGTTAAAGTGACGACTGAACACGGGGAGAGTCCAAGTCATCTCACACCGCTGATCAGCTTTCATCCAGAAATGGACAGAGCGTCACACCCAATATCATAATCAATAATGCTTATCAATATTAAGGGCTATACTACATGTGTGTCAGTGGTAGACTGCCTAGGCACAGTTTATTAATTGTTATTTAAAAGGTGGTGAGAATACTGACGACAGTATATATTAATGTATATAGACTGAGATATAAATCCTGTGAAGCAAAAGAAAGCAGTGAGGTAAAGATGACCTCAGTCTAGCCTACAGGACAGGCTATGGTGTAAAACCATTTTAGTTCTCATTCATTTCTAAAAGTCCACAGCAAGTAATGGTAAACATTTTAGTATTAGGTAGCTAGTTATTTTAAATGTATTTCTCCCAGTACAAGTAGTTCAGAGTAAATTGCCTAGTAACTTTTGAGGCAGAAAAGTGAAAGAAGTTCTTCATGTGGTGGCAGTAGACTACATTCACTTATTTCTGGCAGAAATTAAAAACGGATCTTGATGCGTTACAAACAAAACTTAGAGACAATCTTCCTACAGACTCTCTTATACATACGTGTTTGTTATTGTCATTAATATGACAGTTAATATTATGGTTATTGGTGATATTTATTCTTGCTGTTTATTCTCTATTATCTTAACATTATGATGGTGATATTTTCTTCTGTGGTTTCAGTGTTAACTTGTTTTTAGGTATCTATATTTCTCATTAAATTATTTTGCATTCTAAGTACAAAATACAAGCACAAAAACAGGCACTCATTCTTTACAGATTCTCAGTGCATCCTGATGAGTGCATTGAAACATTCCTTGGCGTGATGTCATAGTGTGACCATCATACAGAAGCTTGCCAGTGTCATTGTGGCAATGACATCCCACTGGGTTGATATGATGTCATAGTGTGTATGTAAATGAAAAATAGATTGATTTGAATTCAATTTCAGCTGTTTGAATGTTTATTTCAGGGAATATTAGAATAGCTAAATTTATTTAGCATCCTTTTTTTTTTTTTTTTTGTCTTTAAAAAGTCTGTAGCAACGTCTGTTCGGTTTTGTACCCACAAGCCATAACTGTAAGTTTTTATGAGATGTTTAAACTTAAAACTGCAAAGATAACCATCAGTTGTGCTGACGTAGGCCTTTGGCAATATAATCAAAGTTATTTTAAAAACAGGCTACAAATATAATGCCGACACACGTTATAAAAAAGAATCTCCAGGTAGATTTTTTTTTGTCTTCGGGACCCTTATAGGAAATATTTTATATGGTATTTAAGTAATGTGGTTGGTCTTTCTGCTCCCATCGAGGGGTTGCCACAGCAGTCCATTCAACCCGCACAACAACTTGGCACAGGTTTTATGCCGGATGCCCTTCCTGACGAACATTTACATACCCTAGAGCACATGATTTATTCAGATGAGCACTAAACATTCATATATATATATATATATATATATATATATATATATATATATATATATATATAATAGATAAAAGTATAATTTTTTACTATTTACTTGATAAAAAAATATTTGGGAATATAATTGAGGAATACAATGAGTTCAAGAATAATAAAACACCTCCAAACGTGCTGTAACATATCAACCTCAGGGCTGCAGAGGCCAAAAAAATGCCATCAAATTGTGCAACTCATCATGAATGTTGTATTGTATTACTGTATATTATACCAAAATAAGGCATAACAAAACTTAGACTGACTTTCGAATTCAACCCAAAAAAAAAATCTAAAACTGTAAACTGTAAGAAAAACAAGCACTTTTGTAGACACCAAATTTTTTTTTAAAAAACTGTTACGCTTTCTGATTTTTCCATCATTTATAGTTTATACTCTATATACTGTAGCTTGTAACTGCACACACTCAAATTCTGCCTTCTACATTGTTAGAGATGCAACAACAAATACGTGATTCCTTACTCAAAGACTTCTGCAACATAATGAAGAAAGAGTGAACAGAGCCTTACAATAAGTTGCATCATGGACATGCCTGATGTTGCTACTGATTATACTAAGCCATTTATTATCTATGAGATCTGCAAGATTAAAGATATCCCGACTCAATTATATATTACATATATTGGATCTATTGAACCAATCTCAAAAAGTATGATTAGGCTAAATGAACTAGCATTGAATTAACATTTATATCCCTGAATTTAATCTTTATTAGTAACCAAATGATCTCAAAGCTACATAAAGCTTGAAAGTGTTATCACTTTGTCAACGAATAAACAGCATAAATCCATACTGAGAACTTAATGCCATGGATGAGTGCTTCACTAAATCCTGACTATATTCACATTATTTCACAACTTCCAGACGATTTCTCGAGGGATTCATTTACCACTCTGGAACTGATGTGTCCTTAAAATGATCTTGCGTTGAGAGAGGATAAAACAACCTAAACATCACGGGGATCCTGAAGAAGTTGTAAGCGGTGCTGGATATTGATTTGCATCCATCTTCCTCACCAAATCCTGAATTAGCGGCCGTCAATTCGAAAGCCACCTTAAACATTCCTTTGCGTGAACCATAGAGCTGACTAAATTTAGCGATAAGGGTTTAATTATATAAACTACGTCGCATGTGGATTTATTTCCGTTTTTGCTGAGATATGGTGAAGCTTTGGTGCCGCTTAATGGGAAAAAAGGGCAACTGCTTGGGGGGCCGTTTTACCGGCGCTGTGCAAACCAGGTAAAAATCAAACACAAACAGCCAAGCAGTAAACTACATCGCCGCTTTACACAACAAACACACCGGCTTTAGTTCGGAATCCATTATAAACGCTGTTAGCGCCAGACAGCGCGGCGGCTTATGAGAGATCAGTAATAAAATAAAACTCTGAGACGCAATCTAAGCATTCTCGTGTTCATAGATTACAGCGAATGTATGTGCACGATAAAAAAAAAAAAACCTACAGCTGTGTGACTCTGAGAAAACGCGTGATTCAAGAATGCGCCTTTTTATTCTGATGATCTGTTGCTGTTCGTTAAGCCATTAGGCCGAGAGTCCGTAAGTGAGTTTGGAAAGTTCGCCTTGGCGCAGAACTCCAGGCTACCGATAGGTGATGTAATATTGTTTAGTGTAGAGAGAAAACTGGATTTTCAGAAATGCCTGGTGTTAACGGATAGCGCCGAAAGCGTAACGCTCAATCCACCCCCGCACACATGCCCCCGTCCTAATAAAAACCCTTATTCTTTCTCGCCCCCTCACACACACACACACACACACTCAACCCTCTCATGACAAAAAAAATCTTTCAAGCCCCTGAGCTACTAGCTACGTGTCTGAGTTTTTGGGGATAAACTCCGATGGAAGACGTTTTAGTGGAAAACGTGACGTTTCGTTCAACGTCTCAGGCTTGACAGAGCACGACAGCATGGCGCGTTTGTAGCTACAAATGTCCGCATAGACACGTTCTCATCGATGATACCACATCAAGCAGTCGTGTCGCAATATTTAGCTCGGATTTAGAAAACTGGATGTGTACTCGGCTTCTCGTGTAAGCTGGGATGCTCAACTCTTGAGCAGGAATAACAACCTGCTCTAAATAAATAAATAAATAAACAAACATCATTTTGCGCACCAGCAGTGTCGTTTGAAGACATTTCATTTGACCGGGAAAGGGGAACACGGCAGGTGGTTCATAGTGTATACAGTATATGCAGTGTGCGTATTAGTGTCCATACCGAGCCCGGTGTGCGCAAGCATCCCCGCGCGTCAACCTCCGCGCCGTGCGCGCCAACTGTAAAACTTACCGTTGCCGTGGACCGAGGCGGCGAGCAGCGCAATGCACAAGAGCAGAAGCCGGTTCCAGGGCTGCGAGGGTACTCCCGCCTTCATTAGCGCGAAAAGCCTTATTCTCCCCGATTTCCCTGTGCACTCGCATCCAGTCCGTGCAAGTCCCGCTCCATCCGATTTCAAAGTGGCGCCCATGACAAGGATTTGCGGGGATGGTTTGTGTCTCTCTGGTTGTTTGTTCATTAATTAATTTCTCTCTCTCTCTCTCTCTCTCTCTGTCTCTCTCTCGCTCTCCCCCTTTTGCGGTTCGGCGGCGGTCCGGTATGATCACACGGTTTTAACGGGAAGATCCGCTTCGCGTCGGCGCTGAGAAAAATCCCCACGCGTCGAGAGCGGGCTCGCGCAGGCGGACTGAACCATCTCGCGCAGACTGCGGGGTTCGCGGATGCTGCGGGAGGATTTCACAGCAAAAAATGTAAAAAAAAAAAAATAATAATAATAATCAAATCAAATCAAATAAAAGAGAACAGGAGAATGGAAGACTAGGGTGGCGAGAACTCCGGCTTATTTTCCTGTGCAGAGTCCAGGCAAAATGTCACACGCTGCACAGAAGGGATGGATGCGATCCAGGGTGTAAAAGCCTCTAAGCAGGCTGCTGTAGCCGTAACCCGCTCCACGCGCGTCCTCCTCCGACAAGACGTCCGTGCGTTTTGTTCCCAATTAATTACCCGAAGTCTACCTTTCAGCCTCTCTCCGCGTGAATCTTAGGACACGCACGCCACCTGCGCTCAAAAGTTTGCAGCCTCCATTTGTGTGTGAATCATCGTGAGGTGTGGACGTGGTCGATAAGGCATTCCGTGGACCGCAGCTCGTTTAGGCGCACTGCATTAGTAGTCTCTCAACGATGCCGAAAGTCCGACTGCAGAGAGCGCATCTCTCTCTCTCTCTCTCTCACACACACACACACACATTCTCACTCTCTCTCTCTCTCTCTCTCTCTCACACACACACACTGGCACTGTGGCCCACAGACTGTTGCTTTAAAGATTTGATAGGAAAGCCTAATAATAGTAGTTGGTTAACAACAGCAATAATAATAATAATAATAATAATAATAATAATAATGATGATGATGATGATGAGGTTATTAAATGTTTCCAACTGCATGCGCCCGGGTGTGACTGCGCGCTAGGGTAGAGATAAAAAAGCGCAACAGTCTCATTAATCATATAATAATAAATAAATTGCAGAAACAAGTAGAATATATAGTTTTGTTGTATATAGCCATTATAATTTATTATATCCTCTTAAGAGCCCAATGCCCTCATATGAGTACATGACATTTTCTCCCAACTTCATTGTCTATATATATATATTCTGTATATATTCTTATAATCATCCTTCGGCTGGTATACTTCTTCCAGGTTGAAGACATTGATTGAATTTATAGTTATAAGTTATGCATGAAGAGAAACAGTCAGTAGAAATTGCAAATGTACACAACAGGAGAGTCTCAGGAGGACATGGCATAAAATAACACCTGAAAGTTTCCCGAAAGTTATACAAGTCACCATAAAGTTATATTTGGATTAAAAAGCGGAATTAGCTAAATAACACATAACCAGGAAACATTTCTACAAGTCTATTTTTTTTTTTTTGTATATATGGAGGGCAAATTGTATGGATACTGATTCAATGCATTTTTTTGTTTACTTTCGGAATGTATTAGCTACATAGTCCATCTCAATCCAACCTTTTTAAACCTTGTCCCGCAAGACAAATTTATAGGTTTTTGCTCATTTTATACATAATTGCAATCCCCACTTACACCCTGTATAAAATGTTCCTACCCACTGGTGTGGAGGGACCAAGTGAAAGCCCCAAGCGAGCTTAGTGTTCCGCCCTCGGGCCTTTCCCAAGATCAGTATCCCAAGACATCCCCAGCTGGACGAGTTGGATCGAGTGTGCTTTAGAATATGGAGACACACGGTTTTGTCCCAGAAGGGCATATGGCCATATGTAGAAGAAAATACCCACATGTTTACGATTGACAGTTTCAGCATCAGCAAATAAAAATGACCTGATAAGCGCTTATGGAAAGTGAATACCCAGTCTGCGTTTTCTAGAGGTGCATGCATTGGACACGTGCGTCCACTTAACAATAAATAAATAGGTCAAATTCCTTAAAAACTGCAATCATATTTGTTTTTAATTGAAGTGATTATACATTTAAAAGCCACTAGCCCACCCATGTGTAAAGTATGCCCTCAGCAGTATGTGTGGGTAAAGGCAGAATCACTGCGAGCCTGTGCTCAGCAGGTGGCATATTAGATAGGTCAAGGAAATGATTTTAGAAACCCAGCATCCTGCTATTTTCATGTAAATTAAGTGGATTCTTACCTTTGTAGCACGCTGCTAGTCTCCATGTTAAGTGTTTATGCAATGGTTGCATGGCTTCTCCTGGAAATTTAGTTTACCCTGGGGGGTGGTTGGGGGGGTTGAACATTTTAACCCTGTAAATGAGTTTTTTTGGGTAAAACACACCAACTGGCACCAAAAGAGGTTTTGAAGCCTGGTAACCCATACTTTGCCCTGCTTTCTGCTCTGGTAAGAGCTACATTAGCTTAATTAGTTTCTTTTTTACCCCCCTACTGCCATGTCATACTAACTTTCCCTTGAGCTTTACAATGATTATGGTTGAATATTTTTTTTTCTATTTATGACATTAAGAATGCAATAATGACCATCATTGGCACTTACTGTATCCTCTACTCTGTCTCAGGCACTTCATGTAATGTCAATGACTCTTCATAACTTAGCAGCACCAGCTCTGAATGAACCCAGGCCACTACATTAGTGGGCTGATTTGGGCTAATTATCAAATGCTTTAATGGGATACACAAAGTCTGTGTTCTACAGCTCTGCTTTTAGTTCTTTGGGAACTATGATTCTTCCAAGTAGTTTGTCACAAATAGGCCAGCACGGCTGTATCTGGAGTGGTACATTGTTCTTTTTCTGTGGTGAACCACTTTGATGCATTTGTTTCAGGAGAATCGAGTCTGCGTCCGTGACTTGTTTTGAGAATGAAGGAATTCAGTGTTTATCCAAGGTTTTTCTGCAGAATGCGAGCAGTATTACACTGATAAGATCATCATTTTCATGAGTATAGGCCCAGGTTGTGATAGGTGTGTACATAGTATGCTTTTGAATAATAAATACTGGCTTTTAAGGGTTTGTGATTAGCGATTTCGCCCTTTTTTCAAGTGGCACAAGCAGGTCTTTGTTAATTTTAGCATAATCCTCTTAAACTTTGCTTTTGCTTAGACTTTTGCTTGTCCTTCAGCATAAGGGTTAGGGTCAAGGACATCTTGAGAGACTAATGCTCTTATTATTATTATTGCTCTTTAATAGGCATAAATGAAATTTGGTTTAACTTTAGCAGTTATGTGCTCCTTATATCCTTACTGTATATGCACAGCCACAACAACAAAAAAAAAATATTTATCATTTGTTAATTATTTTCCTTCCAAGGAACACATGGGCAGATGTCTGGGCAACTTTAGATCTGCCCTGCTCATGTCCATATCCTGCATCATGCACCTGCCCTTTAGATATTTTTTTCCCCCTGAGGTCTGTAGAAGGGGTAGAGAAGCAGAGATAGCAGATTTCAGTTTGTCTGCTGCTATTTTCTGTACTGCCTGCCATTGCCATATTGCATAATTTGTTGTCTAACTGATGCAGTGAGCTCTGCTTCTTGTTCTGGGACAAGAAGTGTATCAGGCCTGGTAAATGCTGTAATTATTATTATTATTTTTTTGTCTGTGGGATGGGACATCTCCATTATGGCAGACATTTTATTTGGGTCATGCCTGGTACCATCTCTATTATACCTACATCTAATCTGACTTCAGACACCACGCATAACATTTTGTTAATGTTTTGTATTTACATTGGGCCTGTCCATTATGGTCCGATGATTATGCCTTCTGGAACAGCATGCCACAGGAAAATCTCTAATGTTCATTTGTTGAGTTCATTTATTGAAATGCCTTTCTCGCTGACTTGATGCTAAAGGGAAGGTAGAAGAATCTGACCTATACTGTTCACACATGGTACAGTACTTACTTTGGGACTTCACAGATAGCTCTGTTACTACTGTATGTCATGTAGTGTCTCCTTTAGTTTGTCTGACACTGCACATGGAACATTCCTGCAGCCATGGATTACTGGAGGCATACTGGGATCTGCAAATAATATGTGGTGAAATCCTGGAAACAAACCAAGTCCTTCAGTGTTTCAAGAGTAGCGTCACTTTTCTAGGAAGCGCTGGGGCAGAGTGGAAAAGTTTAGGATTTCAACGATTTGTCTGTTGTCGCTCTGGGCAGATTATAAACCTTAGTAGCTATGTCCAGCTGAAAATTAACTAGCCATGCTCCTGTATTTAGTTCGGGGCACGCTGCCTCGAGAGGTGAGCTTGATTGTTCTGTAATTTGTCAAAGAATGAACAGCTATTGCCAGACCTGCACATTTATACAAAGTGATTTCCCCTATATTTCCTACATTAGGCATGGCATGACCTATATGTTTTGTCAAAGTGGTTGCAGAGCTTGTTTGCCTTTACATCAACACTTATTGACAATCTAGGATTTCCATTAGTAGTTCGATCGCCAGGTGTCATGAGACCCTTATTAGCTTTAACGCCTGGTGTGTGTGTGTGTGTGTGTGTGTGTGTGTGTGTGTGTGTGTGTGTGTGTGTGTGTGTGTGTGTGTGTGTGTGTGTGTGATGTTAAAAAGATTTTGTCCCATTGCACTAAATCAGGAATGTACAGTACCAGGCTATGGGCAAGAAAGAGTCACAGCCATGCAGATATTTGTTCTTTCTTTATTTAAGTTACAAAATTAACCTCATTAAAGCCCTAATAATAAGATAGTCCTGCCATATCAAGCAATTTACTGCCATCATACCAGTCTAGCAAAATGGTGGCAGCAGTCAAAACTATTTGGTAATTCAAAGACAAACAGTCCCAATGCTGAGTTGATTAATGGATTAGTCTTAATGCACACTTCACTGGCAGACTATTTTTACATGGATTGAATAACATGGGCTTTTATTCTTCTGACCTCATACTGCATTTTCTCTCTATCAAATTTTACAAATCACTTCTAATATAAAAAACATTTATTCTGGAAACTCAAGATCATCTTCAGGTCATACCCCTAGTCTTTAATCTTGTCCCCATTTCTTCAGTATACTTTAAGTACTTTGAGTGTATACTAGCAGCATTTGTGCGGGAAAGAAATATGTAGTTGAGCACTGTAATATACAGGGTGGGCCATTCAGCACACATCAAACTTATTGGGAATTTCACAAGAAAAACAATGGTGTGCTTGGTTTTAACATTACTTTATTCTTTCATGAGTTATTTACAAGGTTCTGACCACTTATAATGTGCCACAAACAGGATGTCAATATCACCAACCATTCCCATTTTATTAAGGTGTATCCATATAAATGGCCCACCCTGTATATGAAACACTTGGCTACATCCCTGGTGTATTACTGTGATTGGCTTTATACTGTACATACTTAGACATATTGACATTCTCTGAATAATTGAGTTTTAAATGGGAATGGTTTGCAAAATACACAATTAACAGAATATGTAGAGTTTATTTATTTATTTACAGAATAAATGGATTATGCTGTAGTTATAGGTAACAAATTATCAGATGATGTGACCAATTATACGTTTAAATGAAAAATCCTGTTATACTACAGAAATTTGACAATGCAATGATTTGATTATCTATTAAAGAACATGAATCAAGAATTTACTGTAGTTGGTGTAAGAGATAGGGTTAGATGGCGGCAGATGATTCGCTGTGGTGACTCCTGAAAAGGAACAGCAGAAAGACAAATGAGATGATTAAAGAACATGAATGATTACAATTAGGTTTTATATTAAATAAAATTATATTATATTCAAATTTAGGTGCAATCTAAGAAAAAGACTAGATTAGACTAGAATAAAAATTATTAGATAAAACATTGTTTCCAATATACTATAAGTCCCTGTGTAAATTCTTAGAGGTGTTGGGCGTCATGGATGTATGTGAACTCATGCAAGTGGACAAGTGGAAGGGGTGGATAGAACTTTCCTTAGCATTGCTTGAGCCGCAGTTTAAAATGGATGTGCTCAGCTGGCGCCATCCTAGTCTTCGCCCTCCCTGGCTGCTAGTTGTTGTTTTGAAGAAAATCTGGGGTATTTAAGAAAATAAAAGAACCAAAAATTTGTTGAAAAAAAAAAAAAAGACCACAGTAAACCTAATATTTGAATTTGTAAAATAAAAATGCATTTTATTTATTTAGACGCCTTTCTATTCCCCTTTCTATAAGTCCAAAGTAGTAAATAACATTAAAGCAATTTAAAATAAAATAATTGACATTTAAAATCACATGGAGATTTGAATGCAGCCTTACATCATGTGTGATAGGCGTGTCTGAATAAATGGGACTTAAGATGAGATTTGAATGTGATTGAAGAGCCTACAAGAATATTATGGATGTTTTCAGGAAGGGAATTGGAGGGGTGAGCGCCAGTGCGGCTAAAGGCTCTAGAGCCCATGGTGGTTAGGCGGGCAGGGGGTTTAAACAGGAGCCTTGATGAGGAGAAGCGAAGGGGGGTGTCAAGGGGGTGTGTGGAAGTTTATTGGTTGCAAAAGTTCAGAGAACCTCTGGAATAAAGAAAGTGAATTTGTTTAATGATCAAAGGTGATTCATGTGTTGTCAAACAAGAGATATCTTAAATTCAAATTCAAGTTTAGTGGCTTATCATAAGTTGGACTGTTTATTTTGTTTTTGGATTAGATCTGTTTGAATTTTACTTTCAAATTGAGAAAACCTGAATAGAAAATGTTTGACTGACAACCACAATCCATTTATAAAGCCACTCAGGTATGTGAAAATTCTACATGCATTTGCAAAAATATTGACTGTTAAAACAGACCAGCATGCCTCTGGCTTTATAGGTTAATACAGCAGGGCAATATGGAAATTCTTGTTCAGCTCAAATGTTCTAAGTATAAATATGGCTACTAGCAGCTTAATATCCGGCTCACTCGTAACGAGCCAGAAGTTTGCACAGAACTTAAGTTCCTAGCTCATTGCGAGAAGAGTAATTCTCGTTTTAATTATATGCCACAGTTCATATTAAGATTAAAGCAGTGGGTATAAGGAAAATAGCACTTTCACCCCATTGTGTCAGCTCCTTCAGCAGTAGACATACAGTACAGTGCATTAGGTTTACATACAGTATGAAATGTTTGAAATGAAAATCTCTAATAAAATATTATTCTAAAATACAAATCTAGAATGTAAGATGAATTTTACCAGTTTGTCCTGTATAGCTCTAACAAGACAATAATCTTAATTATTAGGTAACTATAATTTAAATATGAAAGGATATATCTGGCAGAATACTGATAAAAATAAAAAAAACACATTCAGACAAATATGCAAGTGAATGTGAGCTTTTGACATGACATCATTTTATTTATGTTGTAAACTGTAAATACTATAACTCTATTATTACCTCTACATTATACAAATATTTTTTTTTAGTAGTAAAGGAACATCTTTTAGAACTAACCTACTGTAGTGCACTACTGCTATAAATTATATATTTTTTCAGTTTACTTCAAATTGTCCTAGAGTAAAGGTATGCTGCATGAGCAGAACTCAAACAGCAAACATGTAGAACGTTATTCACATTGTTGGATTTCACTCCAGTAGATGTTCCATGGCTCATTGACCAGAGTGTCTCTATTAGCTTAGAATGTATCTGCATGAGCTAAATACAATGTGATCTTTGTTCTCATTATTCAAGAACTGGACTTTGCTGATTGCACAGAGGAAAGGACCAGATGCTTTGGCATCACACTGATGCCATGGTTCGTGATCCTGATATTCTAGATGGGACCATGAAAGTGTTATACAGTAGATGCAAACCAATTTTTTTTTGCTGATTATGTCAAGAAGAACAAGGCTAGCCTTGACGATGTGTCAGTGGAGGATTTCCCCCAACGTCCCGGTACTGCCGCACCATGAAGTTATGTTTGGAGAGATCATGCCAAAAAGACAAGAAGACAAAAGCTAGCTTTGATGGTATTTCAATCAAGGATTTCCCCTTCTGCCTATCCCTGCCACACCACAGAATCGTGCTCGCAGGGCTCAAAAAGAGATTTCCTCTATCCAAGGATCATCTTCCAAAAGTCAGGGATTGGATCACGTGACAGATCCGAATCCAAGTAGGAACAACAATATGAGGCCAAAGAACAAGAAGTTCAGTCTTGTGAAACCCAACGAAAATCACAATGAAGGACCAGATTCAAGAAACCCCAGGTCTCAAAGAACATTAATGAGCTGTTCATCATCATCATCATCATACCAGCTGCCAGATCCAAGCAAAATAGATGTTTCAGAGCCAAGAGAAACAAAACTGCAAAACTGAAGAAACCATGTCTGATGGTAAGCATAATAAAGTGCGTGTCTATTTAAACTTGCCAGTGCTTGTTGACTCCCAGGCTTTTGTTGAGCTGACTAATTGCAAAATAATTGTTTTGGGAAAATGATATACGATACCGGATGATTATTTTTGACATGAATATGAGCTCCTTTATTGCGAATGCGGTATCGATTTTGTGCAGAGGTTTGCATGTTCTCCCTTTATGTGGCTCTACTTTTGTTTACATTTTTTTTCCCCTACCACTTCCCACAAAACAAGACAGTAAATGAATTGGCTCAGCTGAATTGCCCCTAGGTGTGAATGAGTGTGTAGGGATGTGTGTGCATGGGGGCCTGCAATGTACTAGTGTCTCATGTAGGGTGTATTGCTGTCTCATGGGCTGTGTTCCTGGGATTGGCTCTGTATCTTCCATAGCCTGCCCAGGAGAAAGTCATTACTGAAGATGAAAGAATTGATGGATTGATTAGATTTCAGCGATAAAGCACAAGCAAGAGGGCAGTTATACTGAATATCAGCATGGCTGCAGCCAGGTGTGGGATAATATTCAGTATTCCATATATACAGTACCATGACTGCAATGTTTCTTTTATACAACAGATTTATTAACATGAATATGTTCAAAAAACATTTTTTTTCTTCCACTAAAGGAAATGTATCTTAATTAAGGCACATTTATTTTATCTTATTACGCATGTTGACCAGCTCACTAGTGTACATTTCTTTTTAAAGGAGCTTTTTGACCTTCTTGCTGCTTCTTCCTGATTTTAAATTGCCCTGTATTCTGTATTCTGTCTGTTCTGACCTTTGACATGAGTTGCGATATTGATTCTTGAATTTGCCCAATAAACTTCAATCCACATTTACGCACTTACCTTACTCTCTTCTCATCGGAAGCTAAACATCCGTTTTTGAGAATCAGCTCAACTACTCACATGAAGTGTTACTATGTATTTTGTCTTTGATAATAAAAAAAAAATCTTACATATCCATATTACATCTTGTGTGTGTTTCTTGAGTACACACATACTGTATTAAAGGATGTTAATGGTCACCAATAAGACAGTAGGCGTGCTCAGTAATATTCTAATTGAATGTGTGTGTAGGAGGGATTTTGGAGGCAGTTTTGCAAGATGCAGTGCTTTTTAATGGAGCACAGAATGTATAAAGATCCCCACTGGCTTCACTTCTAAGCTAATCTGAGGAATGGCTGCATTTGCATTACACAGCTTCATCATTTCACACCCGTTAACAGCACCCATGTGTGTGTTAATCTGTGCATTAATGTGTATACCATACCGTTTTATTCTGCACTTTGTTTCAGATGATGGAAATGATTGTTTTGTGAACATGGATCATGGAAAATACTAGTTCGGCATGTTTCATAGACGAGGAAATAGGTCAACCCTGACAAAGCAACTCTGACAAATGGTGTAATCTTTTATAAAATGTAATTAAAACTTCTCACTTAATTTATTTTACAAAAAAAAAGGAAATATGGAACCATCAGACCAAATCAATATACTGTAGCTGTAGACTTCCTGAAATAAATATCTGTTTTAATAGAATTTGAGCCCAAAATGTAAGTAATTCATCTGTTCCTGTGAATCCTGTAGCCTCTATTCCTACATCCTGGAGCCTAAGAGAGCTGAAAATGGTTGAGAAGAAATACTAAAGTAGTGACTAGACATGCTGCTCCGGCTCATTAAGAACATCATCTCTTATATTTATGTTAATCACTATGGTGCGTCATAGGGTTAAGCAGTGTCACATAAAGAGGAGTATAGAGAAAGGATTTCTCCTTGTAAGCAGAGCTTTTTGTATCTGTGGTCTAGTTGTACACTGGTCTATTTATACCGTCACAATCTGGGTAAGAATCAGTACAACAGTCTGCATAATTGCGCATTTTCCACATTCTTCTGTCGTTCAACCTTTCTGCTATAGCTTCTTCAAGGTGGAGGTGGACTGCAGGGCATGAGTGCAGATGGTGCCTGTGCACCACACAACCCAGCTGGCGCTGACACTGAGAGCATGAGGAAGGCAGCTGGCGCTGCGAAAAATGCCAAAAACCACCTCTTTCAGGAGGCTACCACAGTGCCGTGGTGGAAGACCCCAGGTTCAGCCAGTCATAAAGGTGAAATAGTACTTTCTGGCCTCCTGCTATCTCTTTCTCTGTGAAAGAACTTTTATGGCCTTCGAATGAGTTTCTTTCTCTAGCTTCGTGTTACTATATTTATTAAGTGTGACAAAAAGACATATGGCCACGGTCCAGGAAGTTGTGTTGGGGAAAGCAGGTCTAGCCCACATAATGTGGCATTTCCAGCGCCATAGGCTTATGTTACTCCCCCTGGCATGTCTTACCCAACTTATCCTGTTCCCTGACTGCCCATGCATTAAGCACCTGGTTTCATACAGCCTCAGGTAGACAGAAAACCCCAAAGATGCTCTATTCTATGAGCCATATTTCGATATGAGTCACATGTGCACATTGACATTCTTACATTAAATACAGTAAAGTATTTTAATGAAGCTGAAAGTGTAGGATGGATTTCACTGAACAAATGCACAGTTTAATTAGATTCTGAATCAAATGAATGTAAGATATGTATCCAATCAATGCTATACTTTAAGTCATTTTTTGGACCTAAATACAGTACAAAAGGAGATACCCGGAATGCTTTAGGTTCGATAAAAACATAAAGCACTATTAATGATTTAATAGCGAGATCTCTCTTAATAATCTGAATTTTTTTTTTTTCTGCACAAAGGACATCAGAGGGTACAATGTCTAAATCAGAGGCCTGCTTATCTCAAAGACTGACCTTTTACTGATAATAATATGAACTACACTTACTTGACATCAGCTACAATCACTTCAGATAAGTGCCTGGTCAGCTTTTGCTTACAATAATAGACATGCTTTCTTTACAGTAGAGTGCATTGATTTATCAGATTGGGATTGTAATTTTCTGATTGCCGGATCATTGCACATTCACTGATCAGCCATAACATTAACACCGCAAAACATGAACACATTAACAATCATTTGCAATTATATACTGGTTAATGGGGACTCAAGTCTCATAATTTCTCACATCCTGTCCGGTCCAATCCCACAGAAAAGCCAATGCAGCATAACGTAATATACAGAAAGGCGCCTGAACACCCAGTGCACCACACCCCACAGCATGGGGCCCAACAGACAAAGAGCTTAATGATACCTACCAGGCATCCAAATCTGATCGAGCACCCATCAGTCTGATCTACAGAGACCACACCCCACATCACCCAAAGGATCTGCTGCCAATGTCCTAATGCCAAACACAACAACAGCACACCCCAGAGGTCTTGTGGAGTCATGCCCTGAGAGGCCAGAGCTGCCCTGGTGGCACAAAGGGATCCTACACAATAATGGGCATACTGTTTTGCGTTGTAATTTTATGGCTCATAATTGTATGTACAGTGTGGTCCAAAAGTTTGTATCCATATGCATTTTTTTCTTAAATTAGTATTTTATTTCAGATCCACAGTGGCTATAATCCTCACAATAGACGATCGAATAGAATTCAGTTTTATGCACAAAAGACAGGGTTTCTCACAGAGCAGGGTCAAAATCATACTATCACACAGAATATCAAAGAATATAGAACAGGCTGAAAGTAACAGAGCATACAAGTACCCTGAGTGTGGAGTTCTTAAATATTATGACAGTAGGTGCTTTCCAAACGACCTGAAGTACCCTGCGAAGTATACTACACAGGGTGTTCAGCCATGTTAAGTGTGATCGAAAGCATGTAAGCAGTGAGAGAAAATGTTCAGTTCAAAGGGAACTGCGAACGTCGCAGGGAACGAGTGAACAACAGGTGTTCACTTCACCAGAAAAGGAATTGGGAAAACATTCCCATCAGTCATTGCGTCTCGATGGAGCGTGAAAAAAATGGAGCTTAAATAAGGATTTACATATTTATTATCATTATTATAGAGGATGACCTCATATTAAAGGACACAAAAATTTACATTTTAATTTTATCAGGAAATGCTCACTATTATATAGGCTAGTAATAAATCTCCATACATCTTATTTATAATAATCAACAATCAAATAATCAACCATATATTTACAAGTTATACACATTTCAATTGTATGTTATAATGGTATCAATTTTTACTTCCAATAAATATTCAATATTTAATGTCCGTAGTCTGAAATTTAAAATTTCAGCAACAACGACAGGTTTTCGAGGTGCTTATGTTACCATGGTAACACACGAAAGAAGTGATGTCTGCGCTGGTTCCTTCGCAGGGTGTTCCAAATGGCTGAGTTTTGTCGAGGAAAGTTCCCTTCACCAACATTCCCTGCAAACGGGGCCCCCTGTGACGTACACTTCGGAATGGAACACAGCCTGTGTGTGTGTGTGAGAGCAGGTGTGCACAGTTAGTAATCAGGTGTGATGGTGGATTATTGTAGTCCATAGCAGCCATGTTTGTCGTTTAGTTCCCGGTCTTATGGGAAGTCGAGTTTGACACTGATTCCAGAGTGAACCTGACAATCCTGACATTCTGAATTAAGTGCAATTATTACATGCTTCAGGGAAAGAGAAAAAAAAATCTGAATTTGTGAGACTGTTTAAGCTGGATATTGTCAATATACTAGACTCATTTTGCTTTCCGTCTTCTCATTAATCACATTATTCTGTCTAACGTTCTTTTTCTTTTTTCATTTTGTTTTATTTAGTCTCTTAAATGTGATATCATATTGCAGACTTTTTAATTCCGGATTTCTTGAATTTAATAAAAAGGTTTTCAGGCTCAGAGGCAAGTGCTTATGTTTAATGGTGATGTTTCTGACCATATTTACTTTCTACAGTGGTTCTTTCCCTTGAGCAATTTTTGAACGGGTCAGATAAGGATGGGGTTTTGTTTGTTTATTTATTTATTTTTGCAAAAGTGAAAGATAAAGTAAGTGAAAAATGACAAGATACTGAGCCAAGGCCGAGGAGACCTTATAAAAGATTTATTTGTGGGAGGAAATAGCTGATGTAAGTGCTTTAAATAAAAGTTAATCACCTGTTCCTTGGAGTGAGCTGTTCCTCCTCTTTTTCTGGATCTCAGCTTTATATTATTTACACCCTCGCCACATGCCGACCTAAGCTTGAACCTTTATGTAAAGTTTGACCAGCTCATAAAACATTAACGACCAGACATCAGCAATGATATGTGACAGGCAACACTTTGCGAGCAACACTTGAGCGCAACAACAACAATTCGCTTTTGTACAGTGTTTGCTGGAAAACAAATGTGTTTATGCATCAGCAATTGTCCATTTAATATCCTATGAATCACTGCTTTTCTGCGCATATACTGTAGGCAATCCGATGATGTGACATTGTATGCTGCAGAGGCGCCGGCACTGAAGTCACAATATGCAGATCATTCAATAAGTAAAATATGCAAAAGTATGCAATTGAGAGTTAACAGGGTCAAATGATCCACATGATTCAACTCAGATCTTTAATTTTACAGGCCTGGCTAATTTGGAAAAGAAATGGGAGCTATAGAGGGAGACATTAGAGTTTCCATGCAACAGTTTAATCGAACCCTCCAGCACATGTATATGGCTGGCTCCTGTTGCTAGGCTACACATGTCCCTTATTCTGCAACAATTAATATTTTCATTTGCAACCATTATGTGAGCATAATCTCAGACTGGACAATCAGTATAGAAATGACTGTATCATGAATTATTTATGATCCTGTATGTTATATCCTGTTATTGAAAGAAATGTAGACAAATGAATTTAAGTCTACATTTGTATGATTCCTTAGTAATATTTCACAAGGAACAAAGAGAATTTGCAGCCGGTGCACTAAAATCACTAACCTTTCCAATATTTATTCAAAGGTGGATAGCAGTAAGGGTTCAATCATTCAGTTACTAAACGTGCTGAGTAAGACTTCAGTGGACGTTTTTTTTTTTCTTTCTTTTTTTTTCTTGCAAAGCATTTCCTCCCTGGAGTACATTAACTTTCCATTAAGTGGTTTTTTTTTTTTTTTTTTTAGGCCAGGGCGTATTTGCACTGTTTCTTTATGTATACAGACAGACTTTTGTGGACTGAATACAGTAATTTGTTTCAGCCATTAGATTTTGTCATATTATCCATTCATGAGAGTGCAGGGAAATTTTAAATATCAGGTCCTGAAAGCTATCCACAAAAGAAAAAAGCCACCTCACAAAAGCGTTATGAAGCATTCATTTTACTAAGTGCATAACAGCACAAAGTAGAAAGAGGCATGTGTAATGATCTAAAACAGGTGAGCCACGTATCTGTGTGGCCATTCTCAGCAATCTTAACTCGGCAAATAATTGCTTAAATCTGCCCTCTTCCTGTCATGCCTAACTCCCAGATCAGCTTGTTAACTCTGGCCTTTTTTTCTGATCCTATTATCCTTTGCATTCTTGGTATTAATAATTTTTCACAATTTGTACAACTCTCTCAGGGAACCCATATTATCAGCACAAATTTTGCCGGTGATCCTGAACATGTTGACATTTAAAGTAACTTTATCTAATAACGATAATCACTAATACAGGAGCATGTTTGTGTATCTGTACAATGGGGGCCATAACTATTAAGACAACATATGCCATGCATTATAGTTCTCCCTGTGCACAAAAGGTGTGCTGTCATTAATTAGTTCTAATTATCTGCCTGAAGAGTAGTGATAATTATAATCACCTGGTTTAGTTAATGGTTGAAACAAATACGTGGCAGGACTTTTACTTTCGGAAGTCCACCTCTTTATGAAAAGAAAATGCCTAAAATTTGGGTAGTCTGACGTGAATTGTGAACTTCTGGAACGTGAATGTTCCTCAGGAATCAATCAAGCAGGCATGGACACCAAAAGATGGGAGACGTCTTTTTGACTCTGTGCCCAGCCGGATCCAGAAGGTTTTGAGGGAAAAGGGACTAAATATTGATTGTTGTCTAGCAATTTTGTTGCATAAAATAACAAATTATTCTTTTTACCTTGATTGTCATTTAAGTCCAAATTTGACATTAGAATTCGTCTCCTTCAGACTTTCCGGCTCCACCGAGTCTGTCTCCGAAGTGCATTTGTGTACTGAGTTTCTTTATTCAAAGCTACAGGAAGTAAATAAATATCAATTTTAAAATATAACATACCATTTGAAGTTCATTGTGGAAGAATGCCCTGTCCTCTTTGTTGTTCTGTATTGTTCTCCATCTCATAGCTGTGAGCGCCAAATAGCACACATTCAGAAAGGGCCGTGTCGGCTAGCTTACACACTCATTCTTACTTATTTGGTCCATTCAACTGTGACAAATTATTATGTAATCGAATTTATTTCAATGCTTGTTTATGTTTGATGTATCTGTATCTGACGTATGATGCATGCATACAAATTCACCACTAATTCCAATGGAAGATCCTTTAACAGGATGTCCAGGGGACTCATAACAGCTTAGGAATATTATATCATAAAGAAATCCTCTTCCTTGACTGAATAATTACATTATATGGACAAAGTATTTGGCCAAACCTGTTAATTAATGAATTTGGGAGTTTAAATTACGGCCCTTATCCCCAGTGAAAGGCAATATTAATGCTTCAGCACACCAAGACATCTTGGACAATGCTATGCTTCCAACTTTGGGCAACAGTTTGGGGAAGGCCCTTTTCTATTCCAACATGACTGTGTCCCCAGTGCACAAAGCAAGGACTATAAAGACATGATTTGATGAGTTCTGTATGCAAGAACTTGACTGGCTCTAACACAGAGCCCTGACCTCAACCCCATCGAGCACCTTTGGGATGAACTGGAAATGGAAATTGCGAGCCAGAACTTCATCGTCCAACATCAGTGCCTGACCTCATAAATGCTCTGTCCAATGAATGGACACGAATTCCCACAGAAACACTCCAAAATCTTGTCGACAGCCATCCAGGAAGAGTGGAAGCTATTATATCTTCAAAAGGGAGACGACTCCATGTTGAAGTATATCTATTTGGGTATAATGTCATTGCAGGTTTGGCCAAATACTTTTGCCCATATACAGGAATGTGTGTTTCATATACACTACCTACAGTATACAGTATACTGCTTGTTAAACTATCCAAGAAAAGCATCTCTCAGAGTGTTTGTCCATGTTGTTGAACACAAAAAAATTGCTTCCAAATATCGCACCCTTATTAGCTTATTAGACATTGTCCTTTATGCAGTATTTATTGTAATTTTGTTAGTTACCCAACCACCCTTTTTTCATACACGTATTCTTGTATACACCTCTCTGTAAATTTTAGGTTGCCGCCTCTCTACCATGGTTGGAGGAAACCTGTGTGTGTGTGTGTGTGTGTGTGTGTGTGTGTGTGTGTGTGTGTGTGTGTGTGTGTGTGTGTGTTTTTGTGTGTGTTTTTGTGTGTGTGTGTGTGTGTGTGTGTGTGTGTGTGCACACGTGTGCGCACACTTGAGGCTGAGAGTCCTGCTGTCTCTGTAGGTTTGCTGCTTGCCCAACTCTCTCCCACGCTCAAACGACTCTTTCAGCCCTTGTTCATCCTCACATTCATGTGCCATTAGACGCCCATTAGAGTCTCTAACAGGCAGATGGGTGCTTATCTATTTCTCCATCATGATATGAGCACTTTTTGTGCATTTGCTTCCTCAGTACACTGCTGTCATAAAGCACGTCGATTTAACACTTGTGGTTTTCAAATGTTGTGGGCTCGTGGTTGAATAATGTGGAGATAAAAAAGGATTGGAAAAAAAAAAGAAAAGTGAAGGCCAAATCTGTGTGTGTGTGTGTGTGTGTGTGTGTGTGTGTGTGTGTGTGTGTGTGTGTGTGTGTGTGTGTGTGTGTGTGTGTGTGTGTGTGTGTGTGTGTGTGTGTGTTAAATACTCAGGTTGACGAGCATGTACATACCCTGCAGGGAGAACTAATTGAATATTGGGGATGCTATTTGTTTGGCTGTCTTTGGTGATGGATGCCCCTCATAAGCGCGTGAAAATTCTGGATCATTCTTTAGTCTTCTGTTATCTGTTCTCACTGTCTGCTTCATTCCCTCCATTCAGCATCATTTGTTTTCACTCTATATTCAGCATGCTTTTCCCGTTATCTCCTGATCATAGATCAACCAGGCAGTGTCGTGGCGAGTGAGCAGACACATGCGTCTCTGTCCGGCCGTGATGCATGGTTGAAATAGGAGTGAAAGTAGAAAATTTCAGGAGACATGCCCTTGAAACAACCAAATCTGTGTCCTTGAGATGAATCTAATGATGTTGAATAGTACCAAACCTGAGTAGTTATGTACAGGAGCTGTGTGTTTTTACCGTGACCTCTGAGTGTCGTGGCTGTTGGGATGAGTCAGCACTCGGGTATAATCTGGCTGTGTCATTTAGCGAGGTGCTTAGTCTCGGTGAGTAGGTGTTTAAGGCATGCTGGTTATTGTGAATTATGAGTCCTCTTCTTTTACTTGCAGATGGTCATTTGTATTCATAATTTGCATCCATTTATCATACTGCACACTTAGTGGATTGTGTATATGTGCTATGTGTTTGTGTTTTTTTTATAAGGTGTGTATGGGAATTTGTCCAATAAATTAAGAAAGTAATTGAGCTTCAGAAAAGTGGACGGGACAGATGTAGAAGAGCAATTTAGACACAACCAAGAGCAGGTTGTCTTACTTGATAATAGATATAAAAAAATAAGTTAGTTTATCATTCTCTCTATTAATAAAAGTTGCTACAGCGTTCATTTAGATAGCTTGTTTTTGCTAACCCATTCAGGTAAGTCACATGGGGCACTGGTGGCTCAGTGGTAGTCAGTTGCCTGCCATGTGAAGGGCTGGGTTTGATTCTCAGGCAGTGACCGCAGATTTGCAGCCACTGGATGCAGTGCCAGTCCCAAGCACAGATAGAATAGGAGGGATGCGTCAGGAAGGGCATCCGGCATAAAACCTTGCCAAGCTTGTATGTGTGGACCGGATGGTCCGCTGTGGCGACCCCTTGCTGGGAGCAGCCAAAAGACCAACAACATTTAGGTAAATCACAGTGTTTTTATTTTCTCATAACTGAAACCCCATTAGACGGCACAGTAGCTTAGTGGTTAGTATTGTCGCCTTGCACCTCCAGGGTCTGGATTTGATTCCTGTGTGCATGGAGTTTGCATGGTTTCCCTGTGCTTGGTGGGTTTCCTCCCACAGTCCAAAAACAGGCAGATTTGGCTAAATGGCGTTCCCAATTGTATTGCTTATTGGACTGTACACATTTACAGTGGCATGGTGGTTAGCACTGTCGCCTTGCGCCTCCAGGGTCCAGGTTCGATTCCGGGCCAGACTCAATTTCCCGTCTCTCCCCGTGCTTGGAGGGTTTCCTCCAGGTACTCTGGTTTCCTCTCACAGTCCAAAGACATGCAGATTAGGCTAATTGGCCTTCCCAAATTTCCCGTAGTGTGGGACTGAGTGTGTATACAGTATGTGTGTGACCTGCGATGGATTGGCACCTTGTCCAGGATGTACCCCACCTCGTGCCCTGGGTTAGTCTCCAGGCTCTCTGTGACACTGAATGAGTCTGAGCTACATTCCTTGCAATGATATCTTTATATTTATCCTTAAAGCTGGTGTTGTATTAAATAAGGTTTATAGAAACTGTAGAAATTAACAAAATATGATAACATTTTTTCAAGGCTTGAGTATTCACAGGTCAAAGTACAACTAGATGAATGTGTCATCACATGAAATTAACTGCTGTTTTGTGTTTCTTTTCCTCAGTGAAATAAACTGCCGTTCCCGCTAGACAAGCTGAATTCACATGCTGTGAGATTGCTGTTTTAACCTTCTGTCTCTCATGGTGTGTCTGTATTTAAACTCAATATTACTCTGTTTTGAATAGATTATTGTAATGACAAGCTCTCAGAACAATTCAAGAACAAATTTTACACTGCCCATATAAGGAACCCTTTAATCATAGTGTTTTCGTTAATATGTTAGGGATCAAACATGATGTGGCATTCTTTTATAGGACAGTAATCAATGATACAGTAGAATGGTGCAGCCTGAGGTTCTCTTACACTACAATAATTTGCTAAAAACTTGAGCTTCTTCAATACAAATCCCTGGAATTTGCTACAGAAATGATATTTCTATGATATCAATATTAGAATGAGGATGTTAACATAACCTTGTGGTTTTATTACAAATTGTCTGTTATAGAAATACCGATTTAAGAAATGACAGTATTATTCTGACAAATAAGAAATCTTTCTAAAACATCAGTCCCATTAGCATGTTTTCATTGTACTTTACCTTGGCGGTTACTGAACTAATAATGAGCTAAATTGAAACAGATTGACATCATTCATGTAGTAAACAAGTGAGAATATTGTGGGCATATAAGCACATCTAAAAGCTCACAGCTGGACTGTCCAGCTTGTCAAAAAAGAAGGAATATGAAGTACATATATTATATCTGTGCTAGTGAATCTTTCGTTTGGATGCAGTGAAAATCTGCATTTCTGTTGCATGATTGATGTGAGAGCAAAAACACAGAGAGTAGAGGGGAAGATTGCCTCCGATCATGCTGCTTTGATGTCATGTCACACATCCATGGCCTTTCATATCAAAAAGAAGGGGAAAGAAAATGAATATGCCACACAGTGTGAAGAACAGAGGGGCAGACCTTTTTTTTCTGGCTGAGAAACACTTTGGATGAGAAAGAACCAAAGTGGAAAGAGAGGATGCTTCAGGCTGGATTAGGAAAATATACTGGTCAGAAATATGTGATTTTGTGCATTATTAAACAAACATTTCTTAGCAGGAATCAATGTGCCGAAACACTGTGTAGAACTCTTGCGAGTACAAGATTTGTTTAATAAAAAGATTGCAAAATGTCTGATCTGTAATCTTCTAGGAACTCAGTAGTGCATTGAATAAGCATCTTTATGCCACAGTGCAGTACTGGTCACAAGGTGCTGATTAATGTTCTGTTACAGCAGCTCGGACAGTGGTGCTGGCTGTCATTCAAGTCAGGGGTGTATATTAATAAATAATGTCTAATAAGTCATCATTGCTATAGTAAATGCTCATTCTGAAGGTCCTCAGTGACAGATGCTCTGCATGAGCTAAGCTTAATATACTGTAGATAGATGTACAGTACTTTATTGGTCCCTAAGGGGAAATTTGGGTAACGGAAATAAACCAGTTTAAAATGGACAAAGAAATAAAAGTATAATTATTGTTACTGTTAAGGTTCCTGCTAGGAGGTATATTCACATTTTTGGAACAAGACTTTAGTGGCAACAGTAGAGTCTTTTTGCTTTTTGGTTTTGTTGAAGACTGTGTGCTGGAGTTTGCATGTTTTTCCTAGTGCTTGGTGGGTTTCCTCCACAGGTAATCTGCAAGACATGCAGATTAGGCTAATTACTGTTCCCGGATTGCCCGTAGTGTGTGTGTGTGTGTGTGTGTGTGTGTGTGTGTGTGTGTGTGTGTGTGTGTGTGTGTGTGAGTGTGTGAGTGTGTGTGTGTGTGTGTGTGTGTGTGTGTGTGTGTGTGTGTGTGTGTGTGTGTGTGTGTGTGTGTGTCCTGCGATGGATGGCACCCTGTTCAGGGTGTACACCGCCTCATGCACTAACTCTCCTGGGATAG